>JANEYF010005599.1:0-195000 GCA_029963845.1 Rhamnusium bicolor | reverse complement strand
TTTTAAGATATAAGAATTTAAATTCGTGTGTGTGTCATAATCTTTTTTACTATTTTTTACTAATGTGTGTGCGCCCACTTAAGGATGATAAATGCGTCATTCTCGAAATTGATAAGATGAAATTTAAAACAATAAACTGCCACAGTCGCATACCTAAACAATTAAATGTGATAAAATAAACAAAAAAAATCCGCCGTGCTTGGCGTCGTGATGTGTTGAAACATTTTTTTCCAGTGACACCGTATTTTTTGGTACATCGTTGAAACGGTTAAGGTGGAGGTTTCAAGTGACAAAATTTGTCATTTGAAATTTACCTTCGCTCAAATGTTGCTAAGAAAAGTTTGATAAGTTCTCAACAATTTGTCGGCAGATATCTCGAAAACTAAAGTAGATATCAAACTCCGGTGTGGGGCATTTCATTTTTCGAAAAATATTAATAATTCTGTAAGGCAAATGACAATTTTGTTATCTGAAACTTCGGCTCAGACTTTATTATGCTTTTCAACAGCGTGTATTAAACATAAGGTGTCACTGAAAAAAAAAAATTGTCAACACATCGCGACACCAAGCATCGTGATTTTTTTTGTTTATTTTATTACAGTTTATGCTTAAAGAGGCAGTTTTAAATCTTCTATTGCCAATTTCGAGAAAAACGCATTTATCACCCATAAGTGATCATCCTGTATGTACAGTATTTATGTTTCACGTTTAATTTCTTTTTAATTTTAATTTTTAATTCACTGTTACAATAGCATTATTATGTACTTTTATAAAAGAAATACTGTTTTATTACCTTGAAGATGACAATAAAATTGCTGAAACGTCGATTGACGTAAAAAAACTCTTTGCTTTCTTTTGCCGCAAACCTAACAAAAATCAAGCTACATAGAATACTGTTATATAGAATATTTATTTAACAAAATATAAGTCATGAAAAACCTTGAACAAAAATTAAAATAGTCATTGAAAGTCACTATTTTCATTTGTTTTTTATATTTGTTCTGAACAAAGACTTTTATTTTTAGCCAGTCTTTGTTTTTCAATAATGCAGGGTGCTTTGAAATGATATCATCACATTCAGCTTTCTTTGGAGGTCGTTTTTGTTTGATATGTGTTTTGAAGTAGGTAGTAACTGTTTGTTTTTGATTTTCTGTCCATGGAACGAGCAATCTCTTCCGCCCTGTTGGCTTCTTCTTTATTTCGCTGTTGAAATTGTGTTCGTTAGTTAATTCACTTGCTTCATCTCCATTAATAACCTCATTCTCCTCTACCAAATCTTCATCTCTCTGCTCTAAATCTTCATCTACTTGTTCCATCAAATCTTCCTCTAAATTCAAATTAATTTCATCTAAACTTTTGCCCTTGAACTGACCAGCTTCGCCCTTTTCCATGAGTAGAAGAAGTTTGGATATTCTTGCCGTCTGGTAAATATCATCAGGAAGTCTGTAAGATGTTCGGTGAATTCCTAACGTGTGACCCATGAACGACGCTAGTTGTTCCATATCATTTTCAGTCATGTTGAACAACTGGGTCAGAGTGGCTAAATGCTTTCTGAGTCGAGTACATGTAAGAGCATCTGGATTTTTAGCTCCACATAGCGTGGCATATTTCCTCAGTACCTTATAACCAATAATTGGTTCACCTGATTTTGGGTTTCCAAAAAGGTAAATATTGGGTCTCTTAAAAATATCATCTCTACATTTTAAGATTGTTTGTAAATGCTCTTGGATATCTTTACTAAATCACACAGGGACTCCGCGCCCTCTCTTGCCCCTTATAACAATTCTTTTGAAATTGTTCATTAAAATCTTTTCCGTTTCAGAGATAGCTTCTGAAAATTCTTCATAAGCTTGTGTGTTTTGATTCAGGAATGCAGATTTATAAGTTTTAATGAAAAATCTTTGGAGTTCACCGGGACGTCTTCTATTTAACAACAATAAACGGCAGTATATAGTTTCTAACAAAACAATATATGCATTTGCGTCACGAGTATTTTGATTCAATTTCAATAATGCAGCATTGGCCTTATCAATAAGACAATTTTTCAATAATTTTAGGTCACTAGCAAGCGGCACTAAACTAACTTTGTTTAATTTTTGGAGATTCAAGTCATTTGCAGCTTGAGTGGAAACATCAAATTTCCAATTACCTTTTATTAACTGGCTTAAAGTTTTTAATTCTCCTTCAGTGTTTGCCGACTGTATCGTTGGAAACGTTTCAGATTTTTTTAAGGCATGTACAAGTGCTACGTCGCAGCACTGTTTTAAAGTTGTGCCAATTTGTAATGCAAACGTAGGAGCTTCATATGAGTTGTTATCTGGATCATATCTTGAAGCAGCTTTAGTGGCAGATACAAGTACATCATAATTTTCTGGTTTAAGAGCGCCAAAGAGATCTGTAATAGAGGGTTTTATTTTTTTTGCTTCAATAAGGAGTCTAGCCAATTCTCGCATTTTCCTTGAAGTGACTAGAACAAAGTGTTTTTCTCTGTGAATTTTCAAATATCTTGAAGCAAATGCACATATAAGTGGATCTTTCTTGGCTACAAGAGAAACTTGATCAGCTCTCATTCGAGGAAAAATATCCGTTTTTAATTGAGGGTCCACTCTCAGGTGACGTATCAAAAAATTTTGAGCATCAGTTTGGGAATTTCTTGCAGAAGTTCCTTTAGCTGGATTTGCATCACATTGCTTACGATGTCGCCATAAATTCCTGGCAGAATAAAAGCCCAAGCAATGTGTGCATGGTAAATAATTACTGGCATCTGCCCCTTTCCTTACTGGTTTGCTTACTTCATTGCTGTTTAAGTAATTACCTTTCTTTCTTAGAGAGTAAAGCAAGTTCTTTCTCTCTTTACTAAAGGAAGGTAATGCTAAAATCTTTTGTACATCTAATTCTGTTTTGTGGTTTCTAGATAAATGTCTGGGAAAATTTAATACATATGATTCGCAATAGTAACAGAAGACTGTTTTCTTGGTGTTTGTAGTTTTTGAAATAAAATTATCCAGTTCATCGTTATTCTGAGTCGCCGCAGGTTCAGTGCGTGTATAAACAAGTTCATTACTGTTATCTTGAGCTAAAGTTTCGGGAGAAGAGAGATCCTCAGGCGAACAAAATATTTGAGGAGAGGTCAGGGATATTTCCTAAAAAATATTTTTATATTTATTTTTGTTGCTATAGAACTAAAAAAAAGTCAAAATTACCGAAGAACTATCACTTCTAGAAGGATTATAGTCAGGATCCACTACATCGTCTGTAACCGTAGACTCGTTATCTGTGACAATTAATTCCTAAAAAGGTAACAAAAATGATTATATGGTTTATTTAAAACTGTGTAATTGTTAATTCTCTATTTATTTTATATATTTTTCATTGTTCTAATTGAATGAAAATAAGTTCCGATTTTACTTGCTATAAAAGGAATATATATACATATATCTGTACTTTTTACATATAATTTTCCTGGTTTCTCTATAGACATACCAGGGCCGCTCCTAGTGTAGGGCGCTTAGAAAACAAAATTGAAAGTATGATCATGTTTCATTGAAAAGTGCAGGGTTATTTGCTCTCTCACGCTGTCTGAAACAATTAAAATAAATAATTAAATAATATTTTTAGGTAATATCCCGACTTAGGATAACAATGATGAACTTGTTTAAAAACATACTGGAACAACGGATAATTTAACTTCAAAAACCACAAACATCAGTGCAATAAAAATTAACTCGTATTCCAATAATACTATATTTGATTACTATTGCGAATCATACGTATTACATTTTCCTAGACACATAGGAACCACAAAACAGAATTAGGAGTACAAAAGATTTTAGCATTAACTTCCGTGAACAAATTTACTTTACTCTCTAAGAAAGAAAGGTAATTACTTAAATAGCAATGAATACACCAAATCAGTACGGAAAGGTGCAGATGACAGCAAGTATTTACCATGCACATATTGCTTAGGCGTTTATTCTGCAGGAATTTATGGCACTATCGTAAGCAATGTGATCCAGACCCACCTAAAGAAGTTTCTGCTAAACTACTAGATATTTGATGTTTCCACTCAAGCCACAAGTAACTTGTATCTTCAAAAAGTTAGTTTAGTGCCCCTTGCTAGCGATCTAAGTTATTGATAAATTGTCTTATTGATAAGGCCAATGCACAATTATCAAAATTGAAACAAAATACTTGTGAAAAAATGCACATTTTGTGGGAAAGTGTATACTCCCATTTATTATTGTGGAGTAGAAGAATTTCAAAAAACTTTTCACTAAAATTTATAAATCTGCATTCTGAATTAAAACACTCAAACTTATGAAGAATTTTCAGAAGATATTTCTGAAACAGAAAATATTTTAATTAAAAAATTGCCATAAATGGCAAGAGAAGGCGAGGAGTCCCAGTATTAATTAGTAAAGGTGTCCAAAAGCATTTAGAAAATTTTAAAATGTAGAGATGATATTTAATGCACCCAATAATTACCTTTTTGGAAACCCAAAATCAGGTGAACCAATTATTGGTTAGGTACTGAGGAAGTATGCCACACCATGTGGTGCTAAAAACCCACATAATCATACTTGCACTCGACTCAGAAAGCATTGGCCACTCTGACCCAGTTGTTCAACATGATCGAAAGTGATATGGAACAACTAGCATCATTCATGGGTAACATGTTAGGAATTCACCGAACATCGTATAGACTTTCTGATGATATTTACCAGACGGCAAATGTATTCATGGAAGGTGGTGAATTTAAAGGAAGATCTGATGACGTAGAGCAATGAGAGGAAGTTTTGGTAGGAAGAATGAGGTTATTAATGAGTATGAAGCAAATGAATGACAGGCTATTGAAATTTCACAACGATATAAAGAAAAAGCCAATGAGAGAGAAGAAAAAAATAGTTACTACCTATTTTAAAACCCATATCATACAAAATCGACTTACAAAAAAGCTGAATGTGATGACCTCATTTCACAGCACCTCGAATTATTGAAAAACGAAGACTGGCTAAAAATAAAAGTACTTGTTCAGAAAAATATAATAAAAGTGAAGGAAAGTAGTGACTCTAATGACTATTTTAATTTTTCGTGTTTTGTATTTTGTTAAAATATTCCGTATAATAGTTATTTATGCACCAATGGAATAAAGTGAGTGTCTTCGTCCCGGCATGAATGGTTAAACATTCATTTATGGGACTAAAACACAGTTTACTACCTAGGTGAATACAACGTTTTTTGCACGAACGAGCACAATTTCTACTGTAAAAAATTAAATGTAAAAATGAAAGAATTGTAATTGGCTACAAAACTTTTGTATTTTATTCCGAATTTATCTTTGTAAAAATACCCCATTAATATTAATTTTAATTTGAAATAACTTACATTTTATAGTTTATATGTTTGATTCTTAATTTTTTATTCTTTCTGCCATTAAAAATTTGACAATCAAAATGTTGCCGTTACATTATATTTATATTGTTCATTGTTTTCGAGGGCGACTTTAAATCCCAAGGGAAAAACTCTTGTTTCATTCTCATTCGTGCAAAATAATATTTTATGTAGCTTGATTTTTGTTTAGTTTATTTTTAGTACATTTTTATATTATAATTCGATGATATAGGGGGAAAAGGTGTTAAGTCAAAAAATGGTATTTTTCAGTGGAAGTAATTGAGGTTTGAAAATTATTGACGAATCAGGGTTAAACCATAAAACTTTTAAATTTTTTATGTACTATTTGTAAGAAAACAATCAAATATTACTTTAAAATTAGTTTTAGAGAAATGCTGAACTTAACTTCTTTTGAATATTTTTTTTCTAACACTTAACTCTTTTTACCCATTCACAGTTTACTAGTTTAAGATTAATTTTAGAAAACAATTATGCTATTTTAAATACTCTAATTTTTTACACACACACACACACACACACGCGCGCGCGCGCAAGCAAGCACACACTTCTTAGGAAAAAATTAATTTCTTCCATAATTTATGTTCCAATGGAGTAATGTCATATAGGTCCTTTTGTGCAGATTTATTGCTAAAAATGAATTTACTCATTTTACACACTTGTATAATTCATGTTTGAAGCGACGGAGAACTTGACTGTTTATGCACATATGTAAATAAAAAATATCTTGACCTAAATATGCTTAACTCATTTTAAGCAAAATTAAACCTAATTCCTCCTTCCCGGGAACCATCCATTTAATAATTTTTTTTATAACAGGACATAGTACTACTACTATAACAGTGAATTGAAAATTAAACCTAAGTGTATACTTTCAATTTTGTTTTCTAAGCTCCCTGTCCTAGGAACGGTCTTGGTATTCATGTCTCTATACAAAACAGCAAAATTATATATAAAAAGTACAGATATATGTTCCTTTTATAACAAGTAAAATCCGACCTATTTTTTTTCAATTAGAATAATGAAAATTCTATAAAATAAATAGAGAATTAACGATTACAGGATTTTAATTTAAAAAAATCTTGTTACCCAACATATAATCTAAATTTAAATTTTAAAATTAACACCACAGGTAATGCAACCCCTGTATCTCTGAAGGTACCACGATGTACCTTGTGTGGGAGAGGGCTACACAAGACAATAACAATGAACACACACCCAATATCCGAGTATGCTAGGATTAATTTCTAGTTTAGAAAAAATCCTAGCTCCTCGGCCGGGATCGAACCCGGACTTCAAGGTAAGAGGCAAATGTTCTTACAGTTCGATCACGAAGCCACATAAACTAAATAAACAGCAATAACTTACTGTTTCTAATGCAGGCGTGTTTTGTTGTTGTTCGAGGGAATCATCAGAAGATGAGACAGTTTTGTCTTGCACTGCAGATGTATTTATTTCTGGAGAAAGGGATCTATTACTGAACCAAATATTTTTTCGTTTGATATTATAGTTAGAAGTGCAAATGTCATACTGCAAAAAAAAGCAACAGTTAACAAACAGATTGAAAATTTGTAGTATACATACATATTCTGATGGGAATCGAAAAGGTTTATTCATCCTAAAAAAAATAAAATACTAATAGAATAAGGATCAAAAATTACTTTTTATTTTCATATACTTAATATAAGAAAGTATAGTAATCATGATTTTTTTCGATCTCAAGATTTTGATTGTTGTATATGTTTTGAACCCTCCTGAATCTATTCTGACTATTTTCCGAATAATAAATAAATAAGTTGTTTAATGTAGACTTTCGAATATTTTTGGTTATACTGAAGCAAATTGAAAAATATTTAATTTTTTTTACCAAAATACTTGAAATAATATAAAAGTGTTTATCAATCTGTTACAGATAAATAAAAAGCATTTCGAAAATCTGCATTCGATAGCGATAGGGGAGAACTTTGTAGTTTGCCATGTTTTCCAAATACGTCTTATTTTTCAACGAATTTTTCTACATATAGCCCTCATGATCGAGATTTTTTTGTAAAAAAATTTCTTTTCGAATTTAAAATTTTTTTGACAAAATGTAAGAATTTGGGAAGTTGGGTTAATGCCATATCTCACTTACAAAAGGAGAAAAAAATCCCAAATTTCACGTGGACTATCTATAGGTGGCGTACTGTCGACTGTCACATATTCAGCCGCTCCACTGATTTCGAGGGGTAGGTGAGGGGTGGAAGGAGTGAATTTTGTGGTTTGCCATTATTTCCAAATACGTCTTATTTTTTAACGAATTTTTCTACATATGGCCCTCATGTTTCGAGATTTTTTTTGTAAAAGAATTTGTTTCCGTATTTGAAAATTTTTTTAAGAAAATGCCACTAATACATACAGGGTGGGGCAATAGTGCGTCTGACTTCGATATCTTGAGTTCTATGGCATCTGGAAACTTGATTTAAAAACATAAGTAAACTAGAGAAAAAAAGTCCATAACCGGAAATTGTTTTCGAATATACAGGGTAGGCCAAGACGATTCTACAGGGTTAAGTAACATTTTTTTAAATGAAATGCCGTGTATATTAGAACATTTTTTTGAAACCTCTTTGTGGCTTCCTTTCACTCCTGTATTATTATTGACTTTCCCCCAACCACTTGGATGTAAATATTTTTGTTGTTGAAATTATACCATTTACACGTCTACCTAAAAATATCACTACAATCACAACTACGGATTTTAAGAAAAAATATGTTAATACCAGTTATGAGACATCTCTGTGATAACACTTCCTAAAAGTATCCAGGGTGGCCAAAAAGTATTTTTAAATTTACAACTTTTTGAAATGAAATTTCTCAATTTTTTCAAATGGAACACCCCATATATTTTTGACGATGTGATGTACGAATGAAAAATGAACATTTTTTTAACATACATTCCTATGGCTACTTGTGATCATTTTAAATTTATTGAACAAAAACTGCCAAATTCAGCTATAAAAAATAAAAATGAGGGTTTTTTCAAATAATTCAGGAGAAGGTATTATAATAAGCATGTTACATGATGCCCATAAAAACATCACACCAACAACAATCAAAAATTTGAAGGAAAGGACAATAAATACACTCCGGCAATTTTATGAACAGCAGAAACGTCATTCCAAAGACGCATAGAAATGTGTGTCAATCAAAATGGGCAACATGTGGAGCACTTTTCATAATAACTTTTTTTGAATTACAGAAAAAAATATATACAATTTTAGTTTTTATTGCTGAATTTTCCAGTTAATGTTCAATAAATTGAAAATGGTTACAAATAGCCATAGGGATGTACGTACAAAAAATTTTCGTTTTTCAATTCTACATCACATCGTTCACGATTATAGAAGGTGTTCCATTTAAAAAAAAAATGAGAAAATTCAATTCAAATAACTGTAACTTTAAAAAATATATTTGGCACTTTTCGTTTTTCAATTCTACATCACATCGTTCACGATTATACAGGGTGCTCCATTTAAAAAAAAAATGAGAAAATTCAATTCAAATAGTTGTAACTTTAAAAAATATTTTTGGCCACCCTGTATAATTTCAGGAAGTGAAAATGTCTGTGTGTCATCACACATGTCTCATAACTGGTCTAATATATTTTTTCTTAAAATCAATAATTGTGACTGTAGTTACGTTTTTAATATACACGTGTAATAGCATAATTTCAACAAAAAAAATCTTTACAAAAATCTCGAAACATGAGGGCTATATGTAGAAAGAATCGTTGACAAATAAGACGTATTTGGAAAAAATGGCAAACTACAAAATTCACCCCTTCAAATCCCACCTACCCCTCGAAATGAGTAGAGGGTGAATATGTGGTAATCGACAGTACGCCACCTGTAAGCCAGATATGGCACTAACCCAACTTCCTAAATCCTTACATTTTGTCAAAGAATTTTTTAAATTCGAAGAGACATTTTTTTACAAAAAAATCTCAAAACATGGGGGCTATATGGAAAAAAATTCATTGAAAAATAAGACGTATCTGGAAAAAGTGACATACTACAAAATTTACCCCTTCCAACCCCCACCTACCCCTCGACATGAGTGGAGTGGGTGAATATGTGGTAATCGACAGTACGACGCCTGCAGATAGTCCATGTAAAATTTGGGATTTATTTCTCTCATTGTAAGCCAGATATGGCACTAACCCAAATCCTTACATTTTGTCAAAAAATTTTTAAATTCGGAAAGAAATTTTTTTACAAAAAATCTCGAAACATGAGGGCTATGTAGGAGGATTCGTTGAAAAATAAGACGTATTTGAAAAAAATGGCAAACTACAAAATTCACCCTTTCCAACCCCCACCTACCACTCGACATGAGTGGAGCAGGTGAATATATGGCAATAGACAGTACGCCACCTGTAGATAGTCCATGTAAAATTTGAGATTTCTTTCTCTCTTTCTAAGCCGGATATGGCACTAACCCAACTTCCCAAATGTTTACATTTTGTCAAAAAAAATTTTAAATTCGAATTGAAAATTTTTTACAAAAAAATCTCGAAACACGAGGGCTATATGTAGAAAAATTCGTTGAAAAATAAGACGCATTTGAAAAAAATGACAAAGTACAAAATTCACCCCTTCCAACCCCCACCTGCCCCTCACACAGAGCGGTGGGGGAGTGGCACTCAGGTATATGAAAGAAGACCCCACATGAATCTTCCAATTTTTCGTTCATTTACAGACCCATGAACCGAAACCGAACGCCTTGACCCATCAGCCGAAACCCAACCGAAAAAGATGACAGCACTGATGTAGTTTTCCACGAAACACCAAAACACTATGTACTGCACTCGACGTGGGTTTCGCCAACCAAGTTGGCATCATCTGGAGATGATTAAAGCTATCTTATGATGACAATCTACCCTATTTATATCTAAACTATTGTCACTGTTGGATGAACTGTGACTCACTAACCAATAAAGCGGGCTATTGGTTAGTGAGTCACGGTTCACCGAATCGTGACAATAGTTTTGGCATAAATTGGGTAGATTGTTAGCATAAGGTTTGTTTTAATCATCTCCAGAAGATGCCAACTTGGTTGACAAAACGCGCGTCGATTGCAGTATATTGTGTTTTGGTGTTTCGTGGTAAACTACGTCAATGTTATCTTCATATCAAAGGTTCCAACCGACTCCAGGATTAAATGTAATAGGTATTTAAAAATATATATATATTTTTATTTTTATTTACACCTTTGACAAATGATCACCCATCAATGAAAGAAATTTTACAAAATTAAACAGGCGGGTTTTGCATTAGTATTCCCCTATTTATGATACCGACAACAAATTTTAGAAATAAAATTGACTGGGAAACAGTCAGATTATTTATGTATATAGTTTGCCTCCACAATATGCACACTGAAAGGCTAACGGGCCAATTGTTGCTAAACTGTGAAACTTAGTTCTAGACAATTCTAAAATTAGGCCTAGTAAAAAACTGAATAACCAAACTTACAAAGTTACACAGTAAATAACTAATTGTAAATAGCTGTAGTGACTTTGAAGCGTACCAGATTCCTCCATTTAAATAATTTTTATTTTTTGTTTTCGGTTTTAGCACAAATGGTAACAAAACATTTTAAGAAATCTAACTTATACAATTAAAGCATCTAATATTTTAAGAGATATTCAGTACGTACCTGATAAGTTTTTCACAACATATATCACTATTTCAGCAAAGCTAATGACTGTTCATTTTATATTAATACCCCTAGTTTATTATTAGTTAGTCAACCAATGAAAACCGATTTTCCATCTATCGTATTCTGACTGGTTGGATTGAAAAATTCTGTATTCTGATTGGTCCTACGGAAGTCACCAGACCAAACTGTTGAATTAAAAAAGCGCGCTATTACAATAAGACTGCGAGAAGCCGGAAAATAAAATATTTTTCAATTACATCTCTTAATAAAGGAAATGCGGCATCACTGTCGGAACACCGATCCACTGTAGTTTGTACAATCTGAATATATCGGAGGACATAAAGCTCCGAATTGGTTAATCAAATATACACCCGGACGACATAAATATAGTAATTTAGTCGGAGGACGTAAAGATAGCAACTTACATGCAAATAAAAAAAAAAATTGTTTAATTTTTTTGTGGATTTGTCATTAGAATGACCTAATTTGTTATATACATAAATGATATTAAATATATATTTATTCTTTCTGGGAGAAGACCTATTGCTGCTTTATATGGGGACGACCTAACTACTGCGGGATGTAAATATATATATATATATATATATATATATATATATATATATATATATATATATATATATATATATATATATATATATATATATATAATATAAAAAAAAAAGGCTCGGTAGTCACAACTTCCATCTTCTAATTTGCCAGAGTATAGACACCTGATGATGGTGGTGGATAGTGGTTTGGCAGAAACTTCGCGAGAATGGTTCACTTGCTACTCCAAAACATAATGATCAACACCCCATAATTCAGTGCTACAAATTACAGCTACGGGAGCTATATGAGAAATAGTGGCATAGATAGTTTTTTGCTCCTCTATTTCATCAGTCAATTTTCCGGATTACCACACCTAGAAAAATGTGTTAACCAGACTGGTCAGAATTAGTGTATTGTATTTAAAAAAAGGAAGCATTTGCTTTCCATTCCCACAAATAAATATTTAGCCTGGAGAAAGTTTTTTGTATAATAAAAGAAACATGGAGAGGCAAGGTCTTTCTTTCTTTACGTCATCTTTATCTACATACACATACTCAAAAAGCTGCAAAAGTTCTCTTAGTTTTCGTTTTTTCCATTAATTATGTTCTGCAACATTATTTACATTTTTCCTAATAAAATAATTACAAAAATGGAAAATAGAATTTAGTAAAAAGAAAATAAAAATAGAATGTATTTTCAACAATATTTATTTTTTTAATATAAATAGTATTTAAGTATTTCATGACAAAACAAAATTTATATTCTCATCTCTCCTCCAAATCTGCAAAAAAAAAATAAAAAAAATTTATAGCTACCGGTTTTTCAATAGTAAGTACTACTATTGTAATTATAGAAATATTGATAATAATAAAGCTTTATTTAGCAAACTACTAATTTAACATCAAAATTGACATATTAGTTGTTAAAATGTCATTTAATTGCATAGAACATTTCAAATTAATGATTGACTAATTTAAAGAGCTCTATTCAGTCAGCAGAAAGTTGTTTTTGGATTTTTTTAAATAATATTGTCCGAATCAGGCTGTGGTGGTTGTTTCACTTCTGCTCTTATTTTTTTGCTTACTCAGCATATCACAACTATACAACAACCTGCAACAAACAGAAGTATAAAATGAAGCCCTATTATCAAGCTGCAGTAATTATATGTTTAAAAATTAATTCAATTGAGAAAAAAAATTGTGTAAGTATTTATGGAGAACTTCACTCATTATTTTACACTTGTCAATTAATCGATTGCCACTTACTGCGCAGTTAGAGTTACTCCTTGACGACTGCGCATCATCTTTATGCATAGATGAGCTCACATAAAAAAATCAGATGGATTCAAATCTAGAGATTTGGCAGTAGTTTTTGAATTAAATTTTTTCAGTTAAAAAAATATATAAAAGCATATGGAATTATCAATATTTTAATTCTAAACTCTACACTGCAATCCCCCAAAACTATACAATGGTACCAAATTTCTTACATGATTGAAAATTGTTAAAATCATTTAGCATTGTCAATTTTTTTCTGAAAAATTTTAAATAGACTCATTTCAATGGTGTGAGAAATATTTGGGTTCCCATTTGAGAAAAAAATTGGCTTGGGTTCATTCGAACCTTTAAGATACAATGTATATTGTACAGGATGGACCAAATTCAAAGCAATGGTACAAACCGAGATCATCTATCTTTTTCCACTTCCGAGGTAGTTTTGGTTGACTCCTGTTATCTGAATTACTAAGTGGCAGATCATAACACAAAAAAAAACATTCTTAAGGCACTCTTTTAGTAGAATCCACTAACAAAAAAAATTGTTCATGCTTCAGTTTTATTTAGTTGTATTATGTATGTATGTAAGTTGGTTAATTTTTAGAAAATTAACCCCAAGTCCCATTGAATTTAGTCTGTACACATTCGAAGTCTTGTGCATCTCATTATTTTCATGTGCTTAGCAAAAAATCTCCGCAATATTTTTCTCTCGGATTGTTATATAATATCGTTTACCTAAAAAAACACAAAATTTTGCATGGCTCTAAGCTCACTTTATATGACACAGATGGCCCATTTCAATAGGGAGTATTCACTGTGGTATTTTACATATCCAATAAATTTGAAATCAAAATTTTGAGCCTAAGTTGAAGTGTTTACAAGAAATGGTCGACAGACATACACACATACAAGGTTTCTTCAACATTTGAATTGAAGTTAAGCAACAGATCTGTGCAAAAATTTTTTCCAGCAATAATATTATACCTATTTGATTATATCAAATAGGTATAATAATAAAAATGAAAACTAAACATAAATTAAAATTTAAATACCTACCTGACACCTCTTTTCTTTCTTTCGATTGCTTTACTAAGCCAAATAGCTATAGCTGCTTCTACATCTTTTATTGTTGTTTGTTTTTCATCAATCGTTTCCACAACTTCTGTGAAAACAAACAAGCATTTGAAAATAGACTCAAAACAGGTGACCTATCTGATCGATACATTAGACAAATTCAAAATAGATTGCTTAGAGAAAGTTTACAATAGGAAAATTTTTTTTAGTCATCAGTTATTTTAAAAATAGACAAAAACTATTAGGTGTTGCTGACTTTTAACTTTATAAACATAATTATTGCCAATTAACTGTATATAAAAGTTTACAGTATTTTTTTGGGTTTGTCGGCATAATAAATAAATAAATATATAAAATAATTTATAGCTCTCTGATGATGGTTATTAAACCTAAACGTATGTAAAAAATTAAAAATTCTTATTTATTATGACCGATAAACCCAAGAAAATATTTTAAACTATTTACTGCCTTTATATATATATATTTATATATTACATATAAAAGAGTATTTTAAATATAATGATTTTAATTGTGCACTTTTCGATAATTTGATTTTATTGCTTTTACCTACTATGACTTGAGCCAGTTTTAGTTTTGAAAAATCTTTTTTTCCTTTATGCCCCATATAAGAATATTTTCCTGCTAGTTCATCAGTTATCAATGTATTTAAAATTCTTCTAACTGTCTTTATAACCAGCACCACCTAATCTTGAAAGCTTCTTAACCTGAAATTTGATAGAAAATTGTATATGTTGGCTTATAGGGCATTCAATTTATTAAAATTTCAATATCTTCAGATAGACATTAATAATTGTAAATTTACAATATAGTACATATATATAGTAAAAATTGTTACCTTGCGTGTGATATTTTATTTGTTATTCATTTGTACATATTTTTTTAATAAAAATTATTTCCTGCACCTAATTCAATAAATGCTATGCCTTCTACTTCGACAGAAACTACAGATGTTTGTCGAATCGCAAGTGAATCCACATCGTATGAAAAATTCAATATTAGCGGGAACCATAATTGTATGTTTATTGTTAATATGAATGACACAAATAAAATACAATTTTCAAATGTCAGCACTACCAGAGACAACCCTCTGGCACTACTAACTTGTAAAATTGACAGCTAACCTGTACATATTTTACAAGTTAGTAGCTAGTTAAGAGTGACTTTCCATGTTTATATATTGTTTTAATTAAGATCGTTTTACAAATTAGTAACAAATGATAATAGTTTACTGTTTTGATTTTCCCCTTGCATGTGCTGGCAATGGATTTGTTTTGTTTACTTACTTGTGAAAAGTTAAACAATCTCTTGGTTTTCCTCTTCGACCGCACACCACACACTTATTAGTCATTGTCTATTATAAATATGTAATAATTCAGTTTGTAAAGCTAAAACCAGCCGCAAAACACCACTTAAAACACAAAAATACTCGGAAAAACACCAATTACCCACAAACCACTTGTAAAACAATATGGCCGAGCTTGGATTTTTGACGCAGCGAAGCACAGATCCGCGAATCAAGAATAGTAAAAGTTTACTATTCTTGTCCGCGAATTATATGAGCCATTATGACGACGTAGTGCTAAGTCAGCTTTAGATAATGGAGGCTATATATCCACCCGTCGCCTCCCAGAAGCTTAGTCTAGTTCCAGGTCTCTTCAAATACAGTAAAACTCTGTTCATTTATTTTTCGGTTACTTTTGTGTTTTATTAAATAAATCATTTTTTAAAAACATAAAAAACGAACCGATTATCATTATTGGCGCAGTCGGGTCAGGTTTTTGTCAGTTGGTCAGTTCATCGAGAACAATTTCATCGTGAAATTACCAACGTACTTTTCAAAGTTTTGGACGAAAAACGTGACCTGCCGTTTTGTTTAGTGTTCTGTGCATTGTGCAACTTTTTGGGACTCCTCTATCGCAGAAGAATTTCAAGAAGACACTGGGCTGAACATAGTAGGCTCATCCACGGGTGAATTGAGTAACCTGTCAGAAGAGGAAGGAACTAGGACTCCGGTAACCCATCACCGTAAGGATCGCCGATCATCGAGATCACCAGTCTATCGTAGACACGAGAATTGTTGGATTTTTCAAGGTAGGACCTTTCAAATCTATCGCAGAAAGTCAGGTCAACAGTCAGATTTTAAGCCGACAATTTTGCGTTCAGACTCTACCGAAGAGACCCTGAACATAATTAAGAATTTTAAATTGAAGAACAATAATTAAAATATTTCTCTAAAAATTCCTATCACAATATCCTATAATTTTTATAATTTTAATTTTAATTCTAAGAATTATTTTATTTAACTGCACTATTGTATCGTACAATTAGTTGCTTGTTAAAAACAAAGACCTATTCAAATACCTTATATTTGTATGAACCCTATTGTTATTTTATTTTAACTTGATAATATAATCAATCCATTGAAGTCTGACCTAAATATTGCATTTTGTACACCTGCATACAAAATAATTATATTGCACATTTCTTATCACATGTATATATTTCTTGGATACTAAGAACCATTTGTTCGCCGTATTATAATATACACATATTATTTAAAAGAATAGTATTGTAACTATTTTAATTTTTAATAAATTACACACTGTGTGTTCGATAGAGCATCGCCTGCTTATTTATAAGTAGTCTCCGATCCCTCGTTGTTTATACAGAGTTGGTGTAAAATAAAGTAATTTTCCAAGTCACAAAACTATTCTACTTTTATAAAATCTAACTTTATCATACATTTTATAACTTTACCATATATTTTATAACTTTATCATATATTTTATAACCTTTTTATATATCATTCTTGCGTTAGTAAAACACAAATACAAAAGACAATATTAAAGGAATCGCTTCATTTGCCTATATAATTTTTGCACAAATATTACTTCTAGGAACATTTTTAATATTTGCACGTCACAGCCATTCATCATATAATTTTTGTGATATAAATTCAAAAGTACCGCTATATAACCAGACATGAGCGCAACTACGTTCGAAGTTCTGAACAACGTGATTAATATTAACCAATCGGTGTAGGTACAGCTTATGCGCGCGCAGTCCATCTTACCACAGACCACTGTGAATTCCCAGGCGTTTACGACATTTTGTGTTCTGTGTTTACTCTGGCCTATTAGTGAAATATCTGGCAAATGTGTTGTTTTGACGTTTAACGAAAATTCTGTAGCAATACCTATTATTCACAGTTTAGTATATGATAGTAAGATAGAATAAACATTTATTTTTTTTGAATATGTAGTATGTTATATAAACATAAATTTTATATAGTAATATATTAATATATATTAATATATATGTATAAACAAATACTAATAGTTTTATCTATATTACTGAAAACCTGGGAGGGGGGTACCAAATATAACCTGAAAAAGACGTCAAAATAACGTCTAACTAATGACGTGAAATTAACGTCAAGTAATCAACGTCATCGGTCCAAGACATTAGGAGGACATTTTCACGTCATATTTACGTCATTCAACTAGTCATTTCTCGTCACTCGGTGACCATTTTTTCACGTCATTTTCACGTGCTTTGCTACCTGGGATGTATAGAACTTTATCGCTCAAATGACAATGTTTTAAATCAATACCTATTGAGAGTTATTTTAGGAAAACTCACAGAAAGAGCTCAAATACTAATAAGATTAGAATTAAGATCCTGGGAACAGATAAAAAATGCTTTAAGATCAAGTTTTGGTGACCATAGAAGCTTAGACTGTCTAGAACAAAATTTATTGACATTGACACCTTTTAAAAATGAACAACCTATCGAATTTGCGCAAAGAATACAATTAGCTCGCAGTAAAGTCGCTTTCAAAGTTAACAGTTTATCAGAAGCTGAAATGCCCATGGTAACAAAATTAATTTATCTTAAACAATATGATTCATTATCTTTAAAAACTTATTTACGTAACTTACCTGAAAGACTTCAAGATAAAATAAGTTTACAAAAACCAGACTGTCTTGAAACAGCCATGTCATATACAATTGACGATGAAAATTTTAGACGTACCAAAAATTTAACTACTACTTTGCAAAATAAACCTTTATTAAATTCAAAAGCACCTTACCCGTATTTACAAATGCCTCAGTATAAACAAACTTTGCCATTCATACCTAAAGCTAATTATAATAATAATTATAAAAATAATTATGGTAGTAATTATAATAATAATTATAACCAAAATCGAAATAATTTTCCTCCGCAATTTCAAAGACAAATGTCGACTAGACCAGTATTTCCTAGTCAACCAATAGCCATACAACCAAGACAAATTAATCGCAAATTTCCTACAAATCAACAAGTTTTCGGAAAACCACAAAATGTTTTTAGACCTAATCAAAATTTAAATCAAAATCAATATGTCCCAGAACCTATGTCAACTCAATCAAGAATACCTACACAAGTTAGTAGGACAAGTCAATTTAATAGACCAAACAATTATTTCCAGCCAAGTGGATCGTCAAATTTCATGCCTAAAGAAATGCATAATTTTACAAGTAATAATGACGATGATGTTGATTATTTAAATTACGACAATCAAGGTCAATATCAATATCAATATTCAGATATTGAGGACGTAAACCATTTAGCCTGTCCAGACCCACCATTTGATTATACTGCTAATCATGAACAATTTGACCATGCTATTAATTATGAGCAATTTGACTACACTATTAATGGAGATTTGATTATACTGATAATCAAAATGACCAAATAAATTATACACAACGAAATCAAAATTTTCACGAGAGCCCGCTCTCGAACAATCAAACTTAGTAGAAATGAATTCAGCTATTGTAAACTCTTTACCATACGTTCAAATATTTAATCCACCAATAAAATTATTAATTGATACAGGAGCTTTCACATCAATACTAAAACCATCTATTGCCGAAATTTATTATCCAGAACTTATTTATCATAACCCCTCTAGTTTAAAAACATCACTAGGTGAAAAAGAAATCAGATATCGAGCAACTATACCTGCTTTTCCTGATTTTTATAGCGATCATCAAATCGAATTTTTACTTTTTGACTTTCATGAATATTTTGATGGAATTTTAGGATTAAATGATTTAATAAAAATGAACCTATCAATTGATATTCCTAATCAAAGATTAATTAATGACGAAATTGAAATACCATTTTATTATAGGCAACCGCACGAAACTTCTTTTACATTTGAAGTACCACCTTATGAAACACTAATAAAAAATTATCCAGTTAATATCGATTATGGAGAAATTATAATACCTGAATGTACTATTAACAATGATGAAAATTTATTGTATATCCCCGAAACA
The DNA here is from genome assembly GCA_029963845.1 of Rhamnusium bicolor. Taxonomy (NCBI): domain Eukaryota; kingdom Metazoa; phylum Arthropoda; class Insecta; order Coleoptera; family Cerambycidae; genus Rhamnusium; species Rhamnusium bicolor. The sequence goes on along the minus strand of JANEYF010005599.1, from coordinate 175,640 downwards.
GTAACAAACGCGAAAAATGGACGCGCATGTCTTGAAATTTATAATTACAATAATAAAACAGTTTCAATGACTCTACATGAACCTTTAATATGTTACCCTGTTAACAAACATTTCGAAATTTATAATTTTGACATTAATAATTTTGAAATTCCGAATAAAGAACAAAATTCTTTAAAAACAAATATTGGCAACTTAATAAGAACCGATCACATGAACTCCGAAGAACGTTACGAGATTTTAAAAATATGTAATAAATTTAAAGATATATTTTATATCGAAGATACAAAATTAACATTCACAAACCAAATTAAACACGAGATTAAAACAGTAGACGAAATTCCAGTACATACAAAATCATATAGATTCCCACACGTACACAAACCTGAAGTACAAAGACAAATTACTAAAATGTTGAATGACGGAATTATTAGACCATCATCATCCCCCCTGGTCCAGTCCTATTTGGATCGTCCCCAAAAAATTAGACGCCAGTGGAAAACAAAAATGGAGGATAGTCGTTGACTATCGTAAAGTTAACGAAAAAAACCGTTAATGATAAATATCCAATACCTAATATTGACGACATTTTAGATAAACTCGGTAAATGCAATTACTTTTCTACCCTCGATCTCGCGTCTGGGTTTCATCAGATTGAAATGTATAAAGACTCCATTCCAAAAACAGCTTTTAACGTAGAAAACGGACACTACGAATATGTTCGCATGCCGTTTGGTTTAAAAAATGCTCCAGCTACTTTTCAACGAGTTATGGACCATGTTCTTAGAGATTTACAAGGTAAAATCTGTCTAGTATACATGGATGACATTATTATTTTCTCAACTTCGCTTCAAGAACATATTTCTAATTTAAATAAAGTAGTTTCCAAATTACGTGAATCACAGTTAAAGATACAGTTAGACAAATCTGAATTTTTAAAAAGAAACGTCGAATTTTTAGGACATGTAATTACGCCAGAAGGTATTAAACCGAATCCTAACAAAATTATAGCAATTCAAAAATTTCCAATACCAAGGACAGCTAAAGAAATAAAATCTTTTCTAGGCCTTGTTGGTTACTTTCGCCGCTTTATAAAAAATTTTGCACACATTACTAAACCCTTAACACAATGTCTTAAGAAAAATTAAAAAATAGTTCATACACCTGAATTTAAATCAGCTTTCGAAAAATGCAAATCTATCCTAACTAACGACCCAATATTACAGTATCCCGATTTTTCTAAGCCATTCATTTTAACTACAGATTCGTCAACAGTAGCGATTAGTGGAATACTTAGTCAGGGAGTAATAGGAAAAGATCTACCTATAGCTTACGGAAGTCGAACTTTAAACCCCGCGGAACAGAACTATTCTGTGATTGAATTAGAACTATTAAGTATAGTCAATTTTGTCAAATTCTATCGCCCGTATCTTTTTGGACGTAAATTCACTATTGTTACTGATCATAAGCCCCTCCAATGGCTCTTTAACCTAAAAGAACCAAATTCGCGATTAGTTCGATGGAGATTAAAACTCGAGGAGTACGATTACAATATAGTATACAAAAAAAGGCAAACAAAACACCAATGCCGACGCTCTATCTCGCATTGAAATCCAAGCATTAGAAAATGATTCACTCAAAGGAAATTTTGACAACTTAGATCAAAATAAATTAGACAATGATTTTTCACCAGATCTATATACAGACATTCAAGATTTTAATCCAGCAAACATTCAACCTCTAATAAATTCAAACCCACAATCATCGCCTCGTATTAATATCATCCAAGATATTCAATTGAGACCTGCATCATCTAACAGAGACGATGACGATATAACTGTACATTCATCACATGAAAATCCTGTACTAGAAATAAAAAATTTCAGAAAAACCATTAAATTATTACAAACACCAAATTATCTTCTTTGTAACAGATAATATCACACGCCCTTGTATAAATTCTGTAAAACTACATAATAACGAGAAAACTCGAATTTACATTTCTTTACCTAATCGAAATTTACAACAAAACTTAACTAAAACAATAAAAGAATATTTAGCACCTAAAACGTTATACGCTTTACATTTTAGAAATAAGCATAAAGAAATAATAATTAATACCATTCAAAAGTATTTTAAAAACTCAAGTTTAAAATTAATCGAGTGCCCTAATATCTTACAAGATATAGAAAACAAGGAAGAACAAATGACTAGAATAAAATACCACCATGAAGGTAAAACAAATCATAAAGGTATAAACGAGACAACAAAATCAATTTTAAAAACGCATTATTGGCCAGAGATTAACAACGACATAACGAATTATATTAACACTTGTGAAATTTGTCAACAAACAAAATATGACCGACATCCACATGTATTAAAGTTTAAACCAACCCCTTGTGGAACTTATCCATTCGAACATATCTATATTGATACTTTTAAAGCAAAAAATCAACCTTTCTTGACAATTTTAGACAGCTTTTCTCGCTTTGCTCAAGCATATTCAACTACACTTAATGCAATCGATATATTAGATAATTTATTAAATTTTATATCTCACTTTGGCTTACCGAAAATTATCACATGCGATAATGGACCTGAATTTAAAAATCAATTAATCGAGCAATTTTGTCAAAAACATAAAATAACTATACATTTCACAACAGCATATAATCCTAATAGCAATAGTCCAGTAGAACGATTTCACTCTACAATACTAGAGCAATTAAGAGCATTATATCTAGAACAACCAAATAAGGACATAAAAACACAAATAAAATATGCCCTCATCGGATACAATAATACTATTCATTCAGTAACGAAATTCATACCTTTTCAAGTCATGAAAGGAAATCAAAATTTAACAGATCCCTTTGACTTATCAGACGAACGAATCATAAGCGATTATTTAAATAAACATATCCATAACATGAAAATATTAAATAATACTGTGAAAGAAAATAATGAAAAAGCTAAACAAAATTTAGACAAAACAAATACAAACAGACAAGATCCTCAACCAATCGATATTGAACGCCCTGTATATTTACAAAGCGATCAAAGAAATAAGTTACTACCCAGATATAAGAAATTAATCCCAATGGAAGATTTAGATAATAAAATAAAAACTTTAAGAAATCGTACATATCATAAATCAAAAATTAAACCAGAAAGAAAACTAACACAAAAACCTGTTGTTACAGATGATGCTGTGGCCGGTCCTTCTCATGTTACTGATTAAATATACCTGTTCACAGGATATTCAAGTAAATACTATAGATAACCCCATACTTCCCTTTTCATTTGGCAGAGCTAAAGTTACCTTACAAAAATACACATTTTACCATCCTATTGATTTAAATCCCATTATAAACTACACAATTACAATAAAAGATAAATTTAATGAATTAGTATATTATGCAGAGGATTACTATAACTCTACCACTGCAACAAATCTATTTCATCATACAAAAAACGAGATTTATAATATAGAAGAGAAATTAAGTAATATTCAACCACATTATAGACAAAAACGAGGACTAATTAATATTATAGGTAATACTCAGAAATGGTTATTTGGCACACTAGATTCCACAGATGGAGATAAAATATATAAAACATTAAGAATATTAGAAACTAATCAAAATAACTTACATAAAGATTTGACAAAAAATATAGACTTAACTAAAAGAATATTTTCAGAATACAATGAAACTTTGTATAGTTTAACAAACAACCAATACTTGATTGAAAGTAAAATAGACGAACTAACAAATAAGGTAAATAAATTAGCCAATGTAGAAAATATATATGAGCTATTTGGTTCTATCAATTTGATGGCTTTAACCTGCCACACCGTAAATTCAGTCCTAGATGACTTAGAAAATGCGATTATGTTTGCACAACTAAATGTTCTTCACCCCTCTTTTTTTTTTTTTTTCCTTACGGGTTGCGGTTTAAACTACCCGCTGTACTGAAGCTTAAGCTTATTGTACCCCATAGTCTCATTACTCCATAAGACCCGTTCTATTCCAGAAGGCGAGTATACAGTTTATGGGAGCTCTGGCTATCTCTTCCGGGGTTAAAAGTGGTCCCTCGAAGTGTGTTAGTCTCATTGCCGTTAGGGCTGGACATTCACATAAGATGTGGTGGGGAGTTTCTTCCTCTTCACCACACATCCTGCAATCTGGATTGTCTTTCACCCTTATATTGGTTAGGTGTTTGTTTAGTGTACAGTGTCCTGTTAATATTCCCACTGCACACCTCAGCTGTTTTCTGCTCAGCTTTAGCATTTCGTTGGTCCTTGCTCTAGATATTTCTCCGATGAACAAGCGTGACTGCCTCATTCCCGGTATCTCTATCCAGTGCGAGTAGTGTTTCTGTCTTAATAGTTCCTTTACCGATCCTTTTGCGGTGCTATAAGATACCCCGCAGGTCGGTTCGGGACCTGTTAGAATTGATTTAGCGCCTTTTCTGGCTAGCATGTCTGCTTTTTCGTTTCCCGTATTTCCCTGGTGTCCTCGTGTCCACTCCAGTTGTACACTGTTGTGTTCCGTAAGTTTCTCCAGGGACTCCAGGCAGTCTTTTACTGTTTTAGATCGTATTTCTACTGCTTCCAGAGCTCTGAGGGCTGCTTGGCTGTCAGTGATGATGCGGATTCTCTTATTTTTGTATGCCCTCCGTATCATTTCTTGTGCACAGACGTCTATTGCTGTGATTTCGGCTTGGAACACTGTTGCGATACTTCCGAGGTTCAGGCTGATGTCTGTCCCTGGTTGTTCTCCCGCAACTCCTGCTCCGGTACTGCTTGACGTTTTTGATCCGTCAGTATACCAGATGGTGTCATTTTGTTGTCTCTGCATCCTACCTCCTTCTCCATCCCTTTCAGGTATTTTTACCCTGAAAGTTTTTGTGAAGTTGTAGGTTGTGCTGATTCTGTCTGACTGCATATCGAGTAGCCGATTTTTTTCCTACATATTGGAATACTTCAGCATGGTATCCTTTCCTTGAGATGGTCCCATATCCAGTTGTTTTCAGCCTGTATGCTGCCATTAGTGCCTCATTCTCCACCACTAGGTGTAGTGGAGGTAGGCCTAGCAGTGTTTCCAAGGCTGCGGTCGGCGTTGTTGACATTGCTCCCGTGATTCCTAGACATGCAAGTCTTTGCAACTTGCCTAGTTTTCTCATCGCCTCTCCTTTTCCGGCCTTGTGCCACCAGATCAGGGAGGCGTAGGTTATTATTGGTACGACGACCCTTTGGTACAACCAGTGCACCATTTTTGGTTGAAGTCCCCAACTCTTGCCCACCATGCTTCTGCAGGTCCATAAGGCCCGCGTGGCTTTGATTGTCACTTTGTCTATGTGAGCTTTGAAGTTAAGCTTGGTATCTAAGGTTAGTCCCAAATATTTGACTTCATTGCTCACCTGTAGTTCTTTTCCCCGAAGATGTAGTTTCCTCAGGTTTTGAAGTTTTCTTTTCCTTGTGAAAGTCACCACCGTGGTCTTTCCTGGATTAACAGAAAGCCCTTCCTGTGTGCACCATCGATCTACCGTATTGAGAGCTCTTTGCATCATTTCTGAGGCAACGCTCTCAAATTTTCCCACTGCTAGGATTGTGACGTCGTCTGCATATCCTTGCGCATATATTCCTCGCTGTTCCAATTGTGCTAGGAGCTCATCCATAACCAGGCACCACAGGAGGGGTGATAGAACCCCTCCTTGCGGGCATCCTCTAGTTACGGACACCTCCTCCGACATGTTTCCCAGCGTGGATTGGATTTTTCTTGTTCTGAGTGCTGAGTCGATCCATCTTGTTATTGAAAGACCGACTCCGCGCCTCTTCACTGCCTCGCTTATTGAGTTGAATGAGGTATTGTCAAATGCTCCCTCTATATCTAAGAAGGCTCCTATGGCAGTTTCTTTGCTGTCTAGTGCCTTTTCTATTCTGTGAGTAAGCTCGTGTATCGCTAGCTCACACGATTTCCCTGCTTGGTAGGCATATTGGTTTCGATGTAAGGGTTTTTGGCCCATCACATCGTCCCTTATATGTCTATCAACCAGTTTCTCCAAGGTTTTGAGGAGAAATGATGTAAGGCTGATTGGCCGGAAGGATTTCGCCTGGGCATAGGTATCACGCCCTGGTTTTGGTATGAATACCACGTTCACCTTCCGCCAACCAGTTGGCACACTATCCGAGTGCTAGGCTAGCCCTGAATAGTGTGCACAAGGGTGTTGCTAATTTTTTCATTCCTTGTTTAAGTAGTGCTGGAAATATTCCATCCACTCCTGGTGACTTGTATGGTTCGAAAGTGTTAATCGCCCATTCAAGCCTTGTTATATTTATAACTTCTTTGGCTAGTTTCCAGTCCTCCTTTGACGCCCTTCTCATTGGTATGTCTTCTGTTGGACCGTTGTTTTGTTGTGGAATGGCCACACTGCCCGGGAAGTGTGTCTCTAGAAGTAAATCTAGAGTCTCCTTCTCAGTGTTTGTGTAGCCTCCCTGTTGTTTCTGCAGGGATCCAATCTTACCTTGATTGTCTCTCTGCAGGATCTTCTGGAGTCTAACTGCTTCTGGAGTACTTTCGATCTCGCATTGCTTCCTCCATGTTTTTGTTTTAGCATCTCTTATGGCATATACGTATTTCAGATTGGCGGCTTTGTATGCCTCCCATCTTCCAGTTCTTTTCGCCTGGTTAAATAGCCTTCGAACTTCTGTCCTCCTGGATGAGAGTTCGTGATTCCACCAAGGGGTCTCACGTTTTGTTCTTCTCTTTTTCAGGGGGCAGCTTTCTTCAAAGGCTGATTTTATTGCTGATGTTATGAAGTCGTTCAGCAATTCTACTTCCGCCGGTGTATTAGGTTTCGATGGGCAGTCCTTCAACCCCTGCTCTAGGATTTCGTTGAAGCGCTCCCAGTCGCAGGTTCTTGGGTTTCTGCTCATCTTAACTCCTTCAGGCGGTGTTTCTAACTTAAATCTTACGTACCTGTGGTCCGAAAGTGATGGTTCCTGGGACACGTTCCACTCGTTAATCACTCGTCCCGCACATTGTGTTACGATAGTAATATCAATTACCTCCCTCCTTGTTTCTGTTACAAAGGTCGGTTCATTTCCGCGATTTGCTACCTCTAGTTTATTGCTAATTATAAATTCTAGGAGTGACTCACCTCTTATGTTGTTTCCTGTGCTCCCCCACATAATGTGGTGTGCGTTGGCGTCGCAGCATAGAATGAGTTGTACATTACTGGCCTCGCATTGTTGTACCAGTTCCTTGACTTCCTGCGTTGGAGGCAGGCCTGCTTGGTCGTAAGGAAGGTATGCAGATCCTATTACCAGCTCTTTCATTAACCCTTCCATTTCGACATTAGTTCGTGCCACCATTAGGTCTCTCGTACAGAGTCTCCGTATGGAGCCCTGGATTTTGTACCCTCAGGCGCTTGAATGTTTTTCCGGTCCCTGTGCCGGCCCCGGAATCCACACCATTGCCCTGATGGGTTTGGGTACATCCTTGGCGTCACAGACGCTAAGTTTCGCACCCTCCCAAGGTACGCACTTCTCCACCACCTGCGCCAGCCAGTCCTTGGTCGCCTGGTCAGCACAGGAGGCAAGAAGAAAGCCCCCTCGTAGGTTTACCCCCGAAAATCTCGGGGGTTGTTGCCCCCTCGACGACGTCATCTAGTGCTTCAATCAAGGCGTTCTTCACGAGATCCGCCTGATCTCCACTCAAGGACGTCTCGGGGTAGCCATGTGGTATTATGGCTACTTTGATGTCAGTAAGGGCTGCCGCGTAGGAGGTTCCCTGGTCTTTGTTGACCTTGCCCCTCTTCCTTGGCTTCCCTTTTAGTCCCTCCAGGGGTGCTTCCTTCGGATCGGCCGCGTTTAACGCCCGACTTTGGGTCACCCCCTGAGGTTGTTTGCTCGTTCCCGGTTGATCTGTGCTGGGAGTACTAACACCCCCTGGCTGTTTAGGCCTAGGTCCTGTTTTCCCCCCAGTTTCTCTTTGTTTATTCTTCCGGAGCTTCCTTCTGGCTGCCCCAGAGAGTCTCTTCGGTGGATCCTCCTTTGCAGGACCTCCTTCCGAAGGTATGTTTTTTATATTTGCTTGGTTCATAAATGATCCCACGAGTAATGGGGACGTATTTGGTCACCGTACCCAGAGCCCCGGTGGACACGGAAGGCTATATAAAACGGGGTTCGCCTGTGCCCCGAGTGTTGTCGCTAGTGACTAAGCTTCCCCTCAGCCATGCATCCCTTCGGCGCGCACAATACCTTAGGATTTGGAAGGTTTTTATAGTGGTACCTCATCCACGCAGTCCGGGCGATTAAGCCAAGTCCCCCGTGCACCTTGTTGGTACTATCCGGCTCGGGTTTGGGAGCCCATTGCCGGAGTCGTTGCACCCCACAAGCTGTTTACGGTGTGAGTCACGAGTTGGTCCGCGGCGATGGTTTTCGTTCGGTACCATACGGGTGTTAAGCCGCAGACCTCCCTATGGCCATCACTAACCAGAGCCAGCCTAGGGCCAGTAACTGGCCGTTCTCCTATCCGCCACCCGGAGACGCGCCTGATGGGTAACTCACCCCTCAATTATATCAGTAAATAATTTAAAAATTTTAATTAAAGATATTCAAGACTCATTACCAAGTTTTAATAATATACAATCATATTATAAAATTGCCACTTCGTAAGTTTATTATAGGGATAATCAAATTGTAATATTAATACACTTTCCTGTAATAGAAACTGACGATTATGATTATTTTAAACCTTTCCCTATTCCTAGAAATAACCAAATTATAATACCCAAAAAGTCCTTCCTACTAATTAACCCGTCACGAGAATATTTTATGAACAACGATTGTCCAAAAATTGAAAATATCCATATATGTCATCCTCCATATATAATGGAAGAAGAAAACTGTATAACAAAATTATTAAGAAACCAAGAACATAATTGTAAAACATCCCAAGTGTTACTACAAAGTCCAATAGTACAAGTAGTAAACCCAGGACACATAATTGCTGTACCCGTTAAGGAAACAACCATTCAAAAACTTTGCAAACAAAACGGATTTTTAAAAATTAGCCAACCATCGCTAATTACAATTCCTGAAAACTGTTCAGTCATTTTATCAGTGGCGGCTGCTCCTAAGGGGCACAGGAGCACGTGCCCCCCAAAGCAAATTCAGCTTAGCTAGTTAATTAGTCAATTTCTAATTTCTATTTATTTTTATCCATTTTAACATTTTTATCAACATAATAAACCCCAAAACTAATTTCCGACGCTATCGCTGCGTTACAACTTGAGTTTGCCAATATCTACTTCCCAAAGGGCACAAATGAGTTGTGTACGGAGATCGCGTCATGTTTCTGCATCAGGCTAGATTTTGTTTACGGCATTGCTATGGCAACGACCCACCTTATGTTCTAATGCGGGCACAGTTCACTTGTGTACACCCACAGACCACATAGACTTATTGCAAAACCAAGGCATGAAGCCACCGCGGAGCCTGGCCGGTGCCTAGCAGTCGCATGGCGATCAGTATGATTTATGCAATCGAGCTGTAAAGATCTATTGTTAATGAGATATTTGTATGTAATAAAGGGTAAATGTGTTGTTGAAGTGTATCCTAACCGAAGTGACACCGGTACCAGTGTAAATGAAAATTTTTCCTTTTTTCAGTAAGTAGTAATTACGAGTTATTTGTTATTTAATTTAAATTTTAAGCAATCTGCCTACGCCATGTGTACCTGCGCTCCAGCATGTTTGCAGGACTGGAGTAGTAAATTGTGTCAAATTATTTAGTTTACAACTCGGTGGTTTACAAACATAAAACTAAGTCGACATTTGTATAAAATGGTATTTTAATGCCATTTTTTTTTACCTATACGAATTTTATTATATTTATTTTTATGCATGTTATTACATATAATACATTTGATTTAAAAAAATACCTCGAATATTTTCTTACGGATTTTATTATATTTATTTTACTACATAATAAAAATTAAAATACTTACTTAATATTTTATTAGGAAGAATATTTAATCTTATGTGTAAAGTAACTTATTTTAAATAGTCTCTCTTTTTTTCTGTAATATCAGACAGCATGGGGGATGGAATAATAATCCAACTAGCCGCCAATTTAAATCTGCATATAAAAAATTGTTGATTCATATGCAAATTAAAGAAACATTCTCTGGAAATTGCATTCCTTTGGAAAATATTTCTATTTTAAATTGTAGTTCTGCAATAGACAAAATAAATTTAACTTGCAATAAATTTAGAGCCCATGATATATCTGAAACTGAATATAACTTTAATTTTTCTTTGGAGTTGTCGGAGTACAACGAATATATTATGGTGTATAGTGGCTTTGTGGTAAAATCAATTTTAAAATCGTTAAAATGTGAAGAATGTATAAACGCTTTATTTTCAATAAACAGGGAAAATTTCCATGAACTAATATTTGTAAAAGACCGCGGTGGTCTTATTTATCCGTCATCTGATGTCATACAAATATGTAAGGAAACAGAAAAACATTTAAGACATCTTAAAACTGAAAAAAAATATTCAAATAGATTTGAAGCTAAAAATTAAAATTATGTGTAGTTTTAAAAAAGTTTCAAAATTCAAATATTTTTAATGATTTAGAAATTCACCAATTGGATAATTTCCCGAGTAATTTCCCTAATAATACCAATCATATTATTGAAATTATAAGGGCAATTTCAGAAACTTACATTAAAATTAGAGGTCATCATTTTACAAAAATGTTTCATAACTGTTTATGTACTAGATCTTAAACTGGGAGGACACCTTTGCAAATTTTTGCTTATTTTTTAAGCAGCACACGATTTTGAGAACAAAGAATATTGTGAATGGTTCTCTGGTAAGTTAATTTTAATATACAATTTCAAAACGTCAAATGTGTGCCCCCCTATAAAATTAACCACGAGCCGCCACTGCATTTTATATAATCAAGAATACAGGAATACCAAAACTTGGATATTCCATGAACAATTTAGTTTACCCAAATTAAATATTAAAAACGAAAGAAACCTACAGACAGAACGACTACATTTACAAGAGATAAATTTAGATGAAATCTCACAATTACAAACTACATATCAGAAAATGAAAATTAAACCACTGGAACAGTTTAAAGAAGAGCAATCTGCCTTACCATTAATTTTAATTGTCTTAACATTATTAATTGTTCTCCTAATTCTAGGATATCTTGTCATTAAAAATAGGCAGGAAATATTTAAACATTGTTCCAAATCAACCGGAAGTGTTGCCGAAGAAATAAGAAAATCAACTTTAGAAAAAGAAGGCATCAATCCCTCAACAGTGGTTCCACCCCTATTTTCGATTTAAGGAGCGAGGAATTATATGAGCCATTATGACGACGTAGTGCTAAGTCAGCTTTAGATAATGGAGGCTATATATCCACCCGTCGCCTCCCAGAAGCTTAGTCTAGTTCCAGGTCTCTTCAAATACAGTAAAACTCTGTTCATTTATTTTTCGGTTACTTTTGTGTTTTAATAAATAAATCATTTTTTAAAAACATAAAAAACGAACCGATTATCATTATTCGCGATGAAATCAAAACCAAAGAAAATATTTACGCTATGAAGATGTAACGATCACTTTGTCTTGTTTTGTTTGTCTTTTAAAATAATTAATCTGATGTTTATCTACTTGACCACCTTTCTTTGTTTTTAACTTTTAAAGTAAATTCGCTGCCGGACGAAATGAATAATCAATTTGGGAATTAAAATGAATATTATTTACAATTTACAAATCTCGACGTTGAAGTGGAAGTTCCTTACGCTACTAGCCAGCTTTACTCGACTGATATACCTACCTACGATATACGTTATTTTAACTAACAAATTAATAAAGTTCGAATAATTTCCAGATGGATGCCATAATTTCGTTCGTTGTTGGCGAAAAGCGTTTGAGTTATTAATTATCTTTTGATTATAGCACCACAATATAAGCACCAAATTTATTAATAACAGATTCTGCCATCTAAACACACAATAAGTTGTACTTGACATTTTTAACAAAAAAAGATTGAGAGAAAACCACATAAAGAACATTTAGCAAATAATACCGTATCAAAGCATGTTTCTTTTTGAATTCTTAAAAAAACATTTGAATAATAAATTAATAATATAATATATGTATATCTACAAACATTCCAAATGACTTTCATATAATAATAAAATGCAATATGCCCGCCTGAATATTTCAGGAATATTACTGAAGAGAATATTCCAGAAGAAATATTACTGTATTATTTGCTATGAATATTCCCTGAATATTTTATTCAAAATATGACAGGAATATTCTCGCAGATATATATATTCCTGGAATATGACTAGAATATTTAAATTTAAATATTCCATTTGGGAGGTTGTAAGAATATTCCTAGATTATCTTGTGCTATCTGGGTAACACCGCTGTATCATCCGCGAATGTTGCGATGGTTGTGTCATCTGTAGTTGGTGCATCTGCGGTATAAATTAGGAACAATACGCCCCCTTAAGGTACTCCTGAGTTTACTTGGCGGTAACTGGAGTATGCGGAGTTATACTTAATCTGGAAGTACCTCTCAGACATGTATGATTTAAGTAGTAGGTAGTACGGGCTTGGAAAAAATGCTTTTGATTTTATATAAGAGTCAGATGTGCCAGACTTTATCAAATGCCTGTACAACGTCTAGAAATACTGATGTACATAACGTTTTTTCTTCAAGACTTTTATTAATTTGGTTGACTATTCTGTGTGTTTGTTGTGTGGTTGAATGATGTTCTCTAAAACCAAATGGTAGTCAGGAATTATGGTTGATAGTTCTAAGTCGATTTTAATTCTACCCATTAGCAGTTTTTCAAACATTTTTGATGGGGTAGGAAGTAGACTAATCGGGCGATGCGAGGTAATATCATTTACTGGTTTGCCTGGTTTTGGTACCATTATAATTTGCGCGAATTTCCATATTGCCGGGTAATAAGATAGCCTGAGTATGCTGTTGTACAGTGTTGTTAGGAGGACTATTGCTTTCCTTGGCAAATGTTTTAATATTTTGCCTATTATAAGGTCATGTCCAGGTGCATTGTGCGGATTTAGGATTTTAATTTCTTGCATTATTTCTTTTGGTGTGAATGCTCTGATTGGTAGTGACATTTGACTTGGCGTATCTAAGAAGTCCTCAATCTGCCTATCGTCGTGATCAATATTCGGCCCCAGTGGGGTAAAAACTTGCGCAAGATGTTCAGCGAAGGTGTTTGACTTTTCTGGGTCACTTCTGGCCCAACTTCCGTCAGGTTTTCTAATAGGTGATATTGTAATTTGAGGTCGTTTGAACTTTTTTGTTGCCCTCCAGATCGTGTGATCATCCTTAGCAAGTGTGGTGATATAATGTTCAAATGAAGCGTTTCTTGCTTCCGCTAGTGTGTTATGTAATTTTCGTTTTAACCTGTTATATATGAGTAGAGCTGTCCGAGGTCACCTGGCCGCCAGAGCCGTCATATGACTCATATGTTTACATCATATCATAATACTTGAATAAGTATATTAAATGGAAATAAATTTTAACAATAATGTTACATTTTATAAAAATTTGTATAAAACTCACCCTTTTAAACAGATTTATGAAGTAGTTTGGTTGTCGTCATCACAAAGTGGGGAAGATCTATAGTATAATAGCATCAGGTATGTTTCTACAGCTGTCTCTGTCAGCGATGTTCGCTTTGGTGAAAAAATATGTTTGTATTTTGAAAATGACCGTTCGACATCTACGGATGTAATACAGGCATAAGTAAAACAATCTGTGAACTCACTTAACGAAGTTGTAGATGCACCATCACAAATTTGTCTTAATTTGCTAAAATCAGGATCTTTCTGTAATACACTCTCGAATTTTTCACTAACGCGATTATTTTTTGCGTCATTTATAGCCTGTAGCTGTGTTTTTACGTCGTCCACTATTTGCAGCGATTCCACTAACGACAACGAACTATTTTGCAATTTTTCTATTGCGTCGTGTAGTCCCCTATAATTATTATTAATACTTTTTAAACCTGTTTCAAGGGAAACGCCTTGAAAGCTTGTCTGGCTTTCCCTAATAGCTGCAGCCTCGTTAGGGTTGAACTGTAGTATCACAGCTTTTATTTGTTGAAAATATTCAGCATAATAAAAAGCCGTGGAAATGTTGGTTTAAGAGGGTCCAGTACACGTACTATAATATTTAAAATAGATTTTTTTTTACAATCTGTCGTCTCGTCAATACATAACCAGAGCCGTGTATTTTTTAATCCACATTTAATCCTATTTACAATGTCTTCACGAACAGCTGGAATATATCTACATAACGATGTACGACTTGGTAAGTTCACCTGGGGATTGTATTTATTCCAAAACTCCCGAAATGGTTGTTTATCCAGTATGTGTAGCGGAATATTACAGGCTATTAACATTAACAATAAATCAAACATAAACTGAGTTGTCAAAGGCATGCCATTTTTTTATTTTGATGTTACACGGTATTGATATGACGACGACAATCTGTTTTGTGCCAGCACATTAAGTCTTGATTGCAAACTTTACAAATTATTTTGCATAAATTTATTCACTGTGTCCGCGTACGGTCGTTTTTTACCCTTTGGCGCGTTTGACAGTATGTATAATTTATAGGTACAACCTCATGCATTAACCTTTCAAATAAAACTGCAGCGTAAATCACTTCTAAATCGGCACGTGTGACGACAGCGCAAGACCGTGGCTGTACTCCAGGCACATCGGACAGCTCTATATATGAGTTTATCTTCATTGTTTCGGGACCACTGCCATATTCTTCGAGCCCTACGTTTTTCGTTTACTAGTTCCCTTATATAAAGGGGAATATTATAGCACTTCTTTGCATTTTCTTGTGGTGTAGGAGTTGAGTGCCAAGCAGCCTTTTGTATTAGGGTCGTAAAATACTGGGTTGTTTGATCTAGTTCGTCAGCTTCATTAATTCGTAAATTTGGATTTATGTGATCTTCAATGTATCTTTGAAATTTGTCCCAGTTTGTTGCATTTGTGGTGAGTGTTGGTCTGGGTTCTTTATTGATGGTATACGTACTTATGGCTGCAATCAATGGAGTGTGATCCGATGATAATTCGTAATTCGATTCAACCTGGAGGTGGTTTGTTGCTATCCCTTTATGTAGAAAGAAGTCTAAAAGATCAGGTAACTTATTGAGATTGGACGGCCAATATGTTGGTTCACCAGTTGACAGGTAGCGACAGTTTAATACGTTTACTGCTTTTAAAAGATTTCTACCTTTCGGTGTCACTAGTCTTGCTCCCCAGACCGTGTTCTTAGCGTTCCAGTCTCCGCCTATGAAGAACTTGAATCCCAGAGTTTCTAGGAATTCTATATATTCCTCTACTGTTATAGCGTGTCTTGGGGGACAATAAATTGCTGAAATTGTTAAGGGCCATGGGTTATCGTCTACCTTAATAATAGCTGACTGAATTTTGTTCGTCTGATAATGAATTAGTTCGTGATGTGATATTGAGTTTCGGATTATGACGGCTGCACCTCCATGATCAGTGTCGTCTGGGTGGATTATGTGGTAAACTTTATAACAGGGTATTTTGAACATTGTTCTTGAAGTGAAATGTGTTTCGGATATTAGGGCAATGTCTATCTTGTGCAAGTGGAGAAAATTCTCAAGTTCAAGTTTATGGTTTAGAAGCCTATTGGCATTCCAAAGGATAATTCTTAGTGAATTTGCCATTAAGGAGTTACTTTACTTATAACTGCACTCAACATGTTTAATATCATGCTGTTTTGATTAATTAGCTGGGTGAACATTGCTTTAAACTCGTTTAGGAAGATTGAGAGTTGATCTACTATGTTTGTTGAGTTCTGATTTCGAGAGTGCATACGCATTCTGAGGATGAGGTAGGGTCTGGATATGTTGTTGGTTAAGGTTTATCGAAGGGAATTCGTTATTGTCATTAATGTTTATGTTTGGATAAGTATTGTGGTTTGGTTTGTGTGCTGGCTTACCTCTTATTCGTTGGAGATTTTTGTAAATTTGGCATCCCTTGTAGTTTGCAGGGTGGTTACCTTGGCATAGTACACATTTGGCAGGCGTATTTGTAGGTTTTTTACACATTGTTGTGTTGTGATCACCTCCACATCTTACACATGCATAGGGTTTTGCATAATAAGTTTTAGTGTGTCCATGTGATTGACAGCGGGTGCACTGGACTATAGTGTTTTTCTTTCTTGGAGCTTCAACTGTTACTATGGTGTTGCATATATTTTTGGTATCATATGTTTTTGTTATCTTTAGGTTCTAAATCTATGAAGAATAGTGGGAGGGGTTCTTTTGTTACGCGGTGCCTAATATTTATTATATTTCGAACTATGTGTCCTTTCTGTTCTAATTCTTGTTTTATGTTATCTGCTGGTATTGAGTAATGTAGATGTCGGATGACTACCCTATATGATCTTTCCTGTCTAATCTGGTACGTATGGTGTACTATTTTATTTTCTTTTAATTGCCTAATTAGTTTTCGGTATGAATCTGGCGTATGGACGTTGATTTTTATCGTATTGTTAGATTGTGTTTTGCATATGTATTGTTATTGCTCGATAGTATCAGTTATGTATTCGACCATTTGTCTAAAATTTGTTACTCCGTAAATAAATATTGGTGGTGGTTTAATTTCTTTTGGTTGGACTTTTCAAGCGTTGATTTTTCGGTTGTTGGTTTCATTTGTTGCCACGTCTTCATCAGGGAGGTTTGAAAGATGTTCATACCTATTTTGGGTACCAATGGAGAACGGATCTGATTCAGCTCTTATCTCTGGTGATAACGTACAAAGTTTCCTTTTCTTGACCGTTTGCCACGTGTATTTGCCTGTTTCAGGTTCTTTTTCTTCTTCAGTGACTTTCTCAGTTTCTTTGTCTGATATGGCTTTGTTAGTTACTTTTCTGCTTTTAAACTGGTTGGTTTGTTGATAGTTCGACGAATGCGCCTCAGCGGGTGTTTGCTGCATTGTATTTGGTAGTTGATATGTTGGTTGATTCAGCATGTTAGAGTCTGGTCCGGGCCCGTTCCCGGTTGGGAACATTTTGTCATGAGACACAGATTATAAATTTGCTAGTTTGTACAGTTGGGTCACACCCGAGGAATTTACTGATAAAAACGCGATAACGATTATAGCGTATGTATACACTTTTGGATATGTTTCTAAAGGCTAATGCGGGATAATTTGTGGCTGCAAATACTCACACACAATGTGACGAGTACTATGTCACTTCTATTATCACTTTCGTATTTTAAAATAAACGACAAATTGCAGTTTTTGCTATGTTGGCACAGATGCTAGTGAATCTAGTGCGTCTCATCTGCACCCCGACCCAATATGGGGAACCTGGTTGAAGGCAGCTTTTTATTATGCTGAATATTTTCAACAAATAAAAGCTGTGATACTACATTTCAACCCTAACGAGGCTGCAGCTATTAAGGAAAGCCAGACAAGCTTTCAAGATGTTTCCCTTGAAACAGATTTAAAAACTATTTATAACAATTATAGAGGACTACATGACGCAATAGAAAAATTGCAAAATACTTCGTTGTCGTTAGTGGAATCGCTGCAAATAGTGGACGACGTAAATATACAGCTACAGACTATAAATGACGAAAAAAATAAGCCCGTTATTGAAAAATTCGAGAGTGTATTACAGAAAGATCCTGATTTTACCAAATTAAGACAAATTTGTGATGGTGCATCTACAGCTGCGTTAAGTGAGTTCACAGAGTGTTTTACTTATGCCTGTATTATTTCCGTAGATGTCGAACGGTCTTTTTCAAAATACAAACATATTTTTTCACCACGGCGAACATCGCTTACTGAGACAACTGTAGAAACATATCTGATGCTACACAGTTATTATAGAAGTGCTCCAGTTTGTGATAAGGACACCAAGCTACTTCATAAATCTGCTTAAGAAGGTGAGTTTTGTACATATTTTTATAAAGTGTACCAGTATTAATAAAATTTATTTCCATTTATTTTATTTATTTATTTATTTATTATTAGTTATCACTTAGATATACAAGGTACATGTGTGAACGTCATTTAACAGTTTAATAATAATGTGCAGCACTAAGCTTACAAAATATAAGGAAATACATAAAGAAGAATTTAAATCGAACGAAATAGTACAAAAATATACATCTCAATATATAAAATATTTTTGTTTTTATTATTGTACTTATTCAAGTATTATGATATGATGAATACCCAGTACGTCTCTGTAGGATTAATGACCTTGGCCAGGCTTACTTATTACCTTTGATTTTTATATTTTAATATCCTTCTGCAGTGTGTAAGCCAAAAATTGCAGTTTATTAGCCTATATATATTACTCTTCAAATTCTGGCCAGTCGTCTACGTCATCATAGCCACGCCCTTCGCCGATAAAATAGCGCTTATAAATTATCCTTCGTAGTTTAGTATTCTTGCTCCGCGGTCAGCTGGAAAATCGAGTGAAGAGATGTTAAAATTCAAGGGGTTGGAAATAAAACGCTCTTAATTCTGTGACGGTTGCGAACAAACTAACTTTTTATTCTCTGAAAACATATCTTACCAAAAACCACAGTCTGCCACTATTTCTAAAATATAACTACAACTAATATTACCAACATAAGATTTTATAAAATATTGAATATTCAAACATTTTTTAAAAAATACCCAGCGTTTCTAAAAACTTACTATGTTTCTCTGAAACTAAAGATTTTGTTAAAACATCAGCCGGCATTTCGTTTGTCGACAAATACTTAACAGATACAAACTTATTAGCTACAGCTTCTATTATGAAGTGATATTTGACATCTATGTGCTTTGAGCGTTTGTGATAGACTGCATTTGTTGACAAACTCAAAGCCCTTTGATTATCATTGTATAAAGTAATACACAACAAATTTCCCGTTAATTTATACAATAAATTTTTAATATATATAGCTTCTTTTGCAGCTTCGGAAATAGCCATGTATTCTGCCTCTAAGCTAGACAAGGCTACAGTCTTTTGTTTTACACTAGCATAAGAAATCATAGAACCACAAAGCTTGAACACATAACCCGTATATGATTTTCTGTCTATTGAACAACTTGCCCAACTAGCGTCTACAAAACCTTGTAACTCTGTACTTTCCCTCGAAAAATGTAAAGACATACTTTTAGTACCCTTTAGGTATCTCAAAATGCGCTTACAGGCCCTCCAATGATTCTCATTATAGTTTGAATTAAACTGACTTAAAAAACTTAAAAAAAGGAAATATCAGGCCTAGTAAGCACAGCTAGGTACATGAGACTACCTATTAACTTTTGATAAGGTACATCAATTTTATTTCCACTCTCTAAAAGATAATCCAATTTAGGTTCGAGCAGAGTTTTTACAGGTTTACATTCAGTCATGTTGAAACGCTTACGTAACTGATCAATATAGTTTTCTTGACTTAAAATTATAGTGTTATTTGCCTTATCTACATAAACCTGCATACCCAAACATTCTTTGATTAAACCTAGATCTTTGATTTTAAATTTAGACCCTAATTCTTTCTTTAAAAAAATCAGTTTCTGATTGATTATTTGAAAAAAAACGAAAAAACTCAACTATTGTTATCGTTTTATCCTCATGATTTTTTATAAATAAGCAAGGATCTAAATTTAAGTTTCTGTAATCTAAACAAACAAGAGTATTGGTTACTCTTTCATTCCAAGCCCTCGAGGCTTGTTTTAAGCCATAAACAGCTTTCTTTAATCTCAGAACTTTATTTGTACCTATATCTCAACAATTATAACCATCAGGAATTTTCATACAAATCTCATTTTCAAGGTAACCATTAAGGAAAGCTGTTTTTACATCCAGATGGGTGATATCTAGATCTAATTTTACTGACAAGGCCATGAGAAGTCTCAGTGTAGAATGTCTCATTACCGGAGAGAAAGTTTCATCGTAAACGATACCAGGCTTCTGCATGAAGCCTTTGGCAACTAAACGTGCCCTGTACCGCACTTCACCATCACTTGAAACTTTTCTTTTAAACATCCACTGCACTAATCAGAGCTGTCAGGTACTTTAATTAAAAGAATTGAAATAGTAATTTAATTATTTTTAAGTAATTAAATTACTTTAATTCAATTACTTTTTTGGACGCCTTAAAATAATTGGTATTTGAATTACTTTTGTAAAAGTAATTGGAGTTGGTAATTGTTTTATTGTTTTTGGTAATTGAAGTACTGAACAAATAATTCAATTCCTTTTGGGTAATTCAATTCCTTTCAGATACTTTAATTACTTTAAAATAATTGAAATTGTATCGAAAATATTCCCAGAAAAATCGCAACGCACTCGGCTTTAATAACTTGTCTGAGCTTGTCGTTTGACAGCATTTTCGTTTTCTTTCAGTTATCCAGTGCACTACACAGTATACAGTAGCTGTGATTGCAAGAAAACCATGTTTTTAATTATTTGTGTTCTTGTGTTTTTAATTCTTAAAAAGTTGCCTGGCAAGGTAAGTAAATATTAAATAACAAATTTGATTTAATCAAATACCTATTAATATTAGTTACACTGACAAAATTTTTTAATAATGATTGTAGAAACAAAATTTTTGCACAGAAATGCGTTTCACGTTGAACTCAAATATCGAATAAATAATGTCTATTTGTATGTATGTCTGTGTGTAGACCATTTCTTGTCAACACAATAATTTCTTATAGACTTGAAAATTTTATTTTAAATTTAGTACCTATATATGTAAAATAGCTTGGTAGAATATTACCTACATACGTATTTGAATAACCTAATAATTATTTAAAAATACATGCACATTGTGCCTCTTTTTTTGGTAGGTATTTGAATTTCTTTTATTTTCAGTCGATATTTCAATTATTTTTGGTAATTCAATTACATTCAAAGTAATTCAATTAAATAGAGTAATTGAAGTATAAGGTAAAATAATTGAATTCCTTTACTTGAAAAAAAAATTATTTTCGACGAGTAATTGTTACTTGAAGTACTGTGTAAAATGAGGAGTAATTGGTAATGGAAATATTTTCTACTTTGATTGATAATTGGTAATTGGTACTTCAATTACTTTTAATGGGTAATTGTGACAGCCTCTGGCACTAATGTTGCTCCTCTTGGTAGATCCTGGAGTTCCCATGCCTCGTTCTCTTCAAAAGAATCCAATTCCTCTTCTATTGCACGCTTCCACAACTCGGAATCTGGCCTCGATAAAGCATCTGTTACTGACATTAGCTCATCTTCAAAATTACTCTGATTTACAGTCATAAAAGTTATGTAATCTTCCATGTTTTTTGGTTTAGCTTTTCTACTCGACTTTCTGATATTTTCAAACTCAAGTTCCGATTCTTCATTGATATAATCTTCATCTGACATGTCATGAAATATTTCCGATTTTCAGAAACAGAACTTTCTTCATCCTGATTACTATTTTCATTTACCCCCACTGAATCAGACATTTCTGGAATTTCAAGCTCGTTATTTACTGGATGATCCAGCATGATTTTTACTTCATCAACTGAGCTTGTGTCTTCAATGACAACAACGTCTCGACTAATCACGATGTCATTCTTATCAGAATCATATAATCTATAACCCTTCGTGGTATCACTATAGCCCATAAAAAACATCCTTTTTGCTTTCTTATCTCATTTAAATCTTTTCTGCTTGGGGATTTGTACCATTGTTTTACTACCAAAAAATCCTAAAATCACTAACGTTAGGTTTTTTACCTGACCATACTTCATACGGGGTTCTATTATTCAGACCAGAAACAACACTTCGGTTTCTGACATACACAGCTGTGTTAGCCGCTTCGGCCCAAAATCTCTTTTCCAACTTGGCATCAAATAACATGCACCTGGCCTTCTCAACTATTAAGCGATTCATTCTTTCAGAGGAACCATTCTGCTCTGGTGTATACGGTGCAGTTCTTTGGTGAATAATCCCGCTTTTTTCTAAAAATTGCTTTAAATTATTATTACAAAATTCTTTACCGTTGTCCGTTCTTAGGATTTTTATTCTTCTTTCTTGTTGATTTTCAACCATGTTCTTGAAAATCACAAAATTATTATATACTTGATCCTTTGACTTTAGAAAGTGTATAAAAACCATTTTACTATAGTCGTCTTCTAATAGCAAGAAGTACCTGGCACCATCAATTGAAGTA
This sequence comes from Rhamnusium bicolor, assembly GCA_029963845.1. Lineage (NCBI taxonomy): Eukaryota > Metazoa > Arthropoda > Insecta > Coleoptera > Cerambycidae > Rhamnusium > Rhamnusium bicolor. The sequence continues at coordinate 153,369 of JANEYF010005599.1, read as the reverse complement.
ACCTCCATAGGTCCGCACACGTCAGCATGTATAATTTCCAATCTTTCACATGCTCGACTACCTCGGTTTGGGAACGATAATCTAGTTTGCTTTCCTTCGTTACATACTTCACAATTGATTAAGCCTATTTTTCGACTGTCGCTGAATTGTAGTCCTTCAACTGCTCCATCTTTCATTTTCATAAGATCGGAACTCTTTATATGGCCTAACCTTCTATGCCATATACTACTTGGAGCGGTAGCTACTTGTGATAAAAAACATTTTTCTCCTACGGTTGTCTGAAGCTTATATACATTATTAACCAAGCTAGCTACTCCAATCAGCCGATTGTGCTTGTTAATAATTTTACAATTTTGCACTTGTAACACTGAACTTTGTTTTTGTTTGATCCGTCAGCTGGCGACGCGGTGCTGGTGCTGCCATCTTTTCTACCGGACTGGAAATTTTTATTCTTTCCGTTCGTATTGCCTCTATTACCAAAACTGCGGTTTCCTCCATTACCAACTGCCAAAGCGTTTCCTGTTTTATCGACTTCCATGTCGAGAAATTTTGTTTTAATGAAATCAGATGTAATGGCAATGCCGGAATGCTCTGTTGCCATGATCATTGGTGAATATTTTTTGGGCAGTCCCGCCAAGAGTAGAGATCCTATCCACTCTTCATCAATTTTAAATCCCATACCTTTTAATCTCTGTGCTGTTTCTACAATCTGGTTCACGTATGATGCCATATTGTCGCAGTCATCTAACCTCGTGGAGATAAGCAGCCTAAGGAGACTAATTTTTCTGGTGAATCCTGCATCATCATACAACGATTTTAATTTTTTCCATAATTCTGATGCTGTTTTTGCCTCTTTTATGTGCACGTAAAGGCTGGGATCAATGGTTAAAATTAACTTTGCTTTAGCTTGACTATTTTTCGTTGCATCAATTTCGATTCCTTCGATGCACGCCATGAGTCCATCAAGTATTAAAATATTTTCCATTGCGAAAGACCAATCATCATAATTTTCACGGCCTTTTAGTTTTTGAATACTCGCGATGAAACTACTGTTCGCCATTTTTATTAAAACTTATTTTCTTACACAATTAAAACCGTATACTCACAAAGAACAACACGTGGTCTGGTCCCATAACCTGTTAAAATTCAAGGGGTTGGAAATAAAACGCTCTTAATTCTGTGACGGTTGCGAACAAACTAACTTTTTATTCTCTGAAAACATATCTTACCAAAAACCACAGTGCTGCCACTATTTCTAAAATATAACTACAACTAATACTACCAACTGCCCGGCCGGCGGGGATACCTGTACCCCAACCGGGCGCGTCCCCAGGTGGCGGATAGGGGAATGCCCTAAGTGACACTGGTGTCACCGGGTAGGTGTGAAATAAAACAACACCCGTGGACCAACAGGCTTGCACAGAGGGAAACAACCTCTTCAACAAAAAAAAGTTCCCTGGTGCTCAGTGGCGCGGGCCCAGGACCATAGCCAAGACCAAACATGAGCACGGACTTGAACATGGAACAGTTTACGGAGCAGGGGAGGGATACCCCAGTTCCGGTCGGGGAAGAGAGTAGGAGAGTAGGCTCCACCCGACCGTCAGCCAGCGACTACTCAGTACCCACAGCGGGATGTCAGGCTGTGGAGGGTACTAATACTACTGACACCCTTAACGAGAGAAGGCAAGCTCTCGATCTCCAGGAAACTGGAGAACATATGGAGATTGGGATCAATCCTACTCCATCAGAAATCTCGATTTCATCGGACCAGGAGCGGGAGCTGTTAAAGTCTCCGTCTCTAAGGGCCGGACAATTGGGAACCACAAAGGATGAGGTATCCAAGAAATTGGATGGACTCAACCTTAAAAGAAAACGACTGGGGGGTGCTGCAAGAAGACGCCTTGGTCGTTTACTTAAGAGCGGAATACCTTACGAAACCGCCTTAAGTAAAGTGTTGGAGCAACAGCCAACCGAACAGCAGCCAGAGCGGGGGCAACAAACCTCCTCTGAGCAAGCTGTAACCGGTAAGCGTCTGCGCTCCGACGACAGCACACCACACCAGCGGGCAAAAAAGCCCCGGGAAGGTGGAGCTACAAAACTGCTTTTTAGGGAAGCCGTGGAGGGGGTCAGAGTGGGCATAATCCATTCCAACTACCCAACGGAGACTCTAACGAGTACACAGATGGGAGCAATACAGCAGGCAATAATGCAAGCTGTAGAGGCAATCCCAGACGAAGGTCCTCAGGTGAGGTTCCTAGGCTGCACACAACGGCCTGGGTGGCTTCTCATTACCTGTGCGGATGGGACGAGCACCTCGTGGATGGAAAGCGCCACAGAACGCCTCCATCCATGGGAAGGAGCGCGTCTTAAATTCGTGCAGGGACAGGACCTTCCCAAACCTCATGTCTGTTCGGCATATATCCTGGATGACGTCGGTAACCGGCTGTCTTCTGAGGTGGTGCTGAACAGGCTGAGGAAAATGAACCACGGTCTGAACACCCGGGAGTGGAACGTACTACACCGGGAGGATTCGGGCTCTGGTCAAACATGGACGTTCTCAGTAGATGAAGCGTCCATGATCACACTGGAGGGACTGAATTTCAGGCCCTTCTGCGGATTTGGACAAGTCCAATTCCGCCCAAAAGTCAGAGGAGGTAAAGACCCCTCTGATAAGAAATCGGTGGCAGGAACGCCCTCAAGGAAAAGCGAACTACAATCGCTTCCCAAGAGGAGCGAACAGCCCCGACAAGGAACCTCTGGGAAAGGAAAATCCCTCCCGAATAAACCCCATCTTAAGAAGAGTGGAGTTAAACCACCTTCGATGAAGGGAAAGGCGGGGGAACCTAACCCAGACAAAACCACCTCCAGGAAGCGTGAGAAACATTCACCTTCCGGGAGGAGGAGAAAAAATCCCACCCCCCCCCTTAACTTACCTTTAAACTCACAAACCTAACCCTACCTAACCCAACCGTATCTCAACACTCCACAACTAGTACCCTTATCCTTAATCCTTATCCTCAAATCAACTACCCAATGACATCTTATATTAGGTGTCTGCAGGCGAATCTACAAAAAGCCAGGACGGCCACATACGTCCTCGGCAAAAGATTCAAGGAACAGCAAATCGACATTGCTCTTCTCCAAGAACCCTGGACAAGTAACACAGGCCGAGTAAGCGGCCTGGGAAATACTTCTGGCAAGGTAATAGAAATCGGCTCTGATGAAAGACCCAGGGCATGTATCTTGATCAGAAATAACATTAACCACTTTGTTCTTACAGGTTACTGCACCCAGGACGTTGTAACCGTCCAGGTATCGATCTCGGAAGGAGGAAGCAAGATGGATATAATCGTCTGCTCAGCCTACTTCCCGGGTGATAGAAATGCAGACCAACCTCCTCCAGCTGTAGTGCGGGATTTAATCGCCTACAGCAAGAGGAACAATATCCACCTGGTTATTGGATGTGACGCGAATTCCCACCATACAGCGTGGGGAAGCACGAACATTAACCAAAGAGATGAGTCACTTTTTGAATATTTATTAGGTGAAGGACTAACTGTGAATAACATTGGTTCCGAACCAACCTTTGTCACCAGAAATAGGAAGGAGGTATTAGATATTACAATCAGCTCAAACTACTTGAGCAACAAGATATCCGATTGGAAAGTATCTTCTGAACCCTCGTGTTCAGATCATAAACATATTCTATTCAATATAGAAGCTGGTCCAAGACCTGTGGTGACATATCGGGATCCGAAGTGCACGGACTGGGAAGGGTATAAATATTCCCTCCAGTCCCACCTTCAATCCGCTATCACCACAATCAGGAATCGTGATGAGACTGAAATTGCGGCGGAACAGATCCGCAACGCGATGGTCTCAGCATATAACGAAAACTGTCCACTGAAGACAAAAAGGGATAATAGAGGCACGTCTTGGTGGAACAAAAATTTGGATAAAATGAGAAAGGAAGTTCGACGCCTCTTTAATCGAGCTAAAGCTTCGGGCGACTGGGACCAATATAGATCCGCTCTAACGGACTATAACAAAGAAATAAGAAAAGCAAAAAGGGGATCTTGGAGGAAATTCTGTGAGAGTATAACTGACGTACCTCACAGTACTAGAATCCACAAGATTCTTTCCAGAGAGCCGACAAGGGAATTCGGTTCGTTAAGGCGGCCGGATGGCTCATATACGGACTCTGGAAAGGAAACCTTACAGCTCCTAGCACAAAACCACTTCCCAGGGTGCTTGAATGCGGATGACCAACAGCCGTCACCATCAGAAGGCCGATTAAAACGACCTGATAAAAATGATTGGGTGACAGCTAAAAAGGTGATCACAATACCGGCAATTGAGTGGGCCATCGGATCATTCCAACCATTCAAATCGCCAGGAGAGGATGGAGTTTTTCCAGCTCTACTACAAAATGGACTGGAAATATTGCTCCCACTCCTCATTAAACTATTCAGAGCTAGTCTGGTATGGAACTATATCCCATCCAGTTGGTCGGCGGTCAAGGTAGTATATATACCAAAAATGGGTAGGAAAGAACCAAGCCCTAAATCGCTTAGACCAATTAGCCTGACATCTTTTCTGTTGAAAGGCCTGGAGAAGGTGCTGGACGGATATATCAGGGGGAACATCCTGAATCATCACCCCCTCAATATCTATCAGTACGCCTATCAGACAGGAAAATCAACAGAACTAGCACTCAATAACCTAGTCGAGAAGATTACCCAATCCCTTCAAATGAAGGAAATTGCGGTGGGAGCCTTTCTCGACATTGAAGGAGCATTTAATAATGCACTGCCCGACTCCTTATATGCAGCAGTGGCTGCCAGAAGAATTGAGCCTACTATAGGCGACTGGATTCGTGCTATGCTATCAAACAGAACCATAACAACGTCTCTACAGGGAGAAACAGTTAGGTTTAGAGCCACGAGAGGGTGCCCGCAGGGTGGGGTTCTCTCCCCCTTTTGTGGTCACTTCTTGTGGACGACCTACTGGCTATTCTCACACTGTGGGAGGTTGAGGTTCTAGCATATGCAGATGATCTAGTCATACTAGTCAGAGGAAACTCTGAAGGAGTAATATCAAATACCCTTCAAGAGACTCTGGATGCAGTGAGTAACTGGTGCGACGGGGAACAGATGTCTGTAAACCCTCAAAAAACAGTAATAGTACCATTCACGCGGAAAAGGAAGCTGGAGGACTTAAGACCTCCCACTTTAATGGGTGAAACTGTTCCATTTGCGGAGGAGGTGAAATATCTAGGAATCACTCTGGATAAATCACTTAATTGGAACTCCCATCTGGAAAAGGTAATCCACAAAGCAAAGCTGTCCCTATGGACATGCCGTCGTATTTGTGGCAAATCCTGGGGCATGGGTCCCCAACAAATTTACTGGATCTATATCACGGTCATCAGACCAATGATAACATACGGATCCATTGTTTGGTGGCCGAAAGGATTACAACGGACGGCCAAATCCAAACTCTCTGGACTGCAGAGAATAGCATGCATGACCGTAACGGGAGCAATTAGCACCACACCGTCAGCTGCAATGGAAATCCTCCTGGATTTACCCCCTCTTCATATATATCTGGAGAGAGAGGCCAGGTGGGCAACCTACAGACTGCAACAAGCGGCCATTAATATGCCGCAGACTAGTATAATGGAGCGGAACAGGTTGTTGGATGACATAGAGAATCACAGCATCCTGGGAATGCCCTCGGATACTATGCCTACTATGACCAACTACGAGCTGACCTTCAACATCCTTTCTCCAGAAAGAGATGAGTGGGATCGGAATAAAGCCGACCTACTGAAGGCAGACAGTTGTTGGTTTACAGACGGCTCCAAAACTCCCGAGGGAACAGGAGCCGGAGTACACAGCTACAGACCAAGGGTGAGGATAGTCTCAAACCTAGGTACTCATGCAACTGTTTTTCAGGCTGAGGTTCATGCCATTGAACTGTGTGTACGAAGGCTGGAATATATGCATCTTACACGCAGATCAATAAAAATTTTCTCAGATAGCCAAGCAGCTATAAAAGCTCTTGGCTCCTACCGGTGCAACTCCAAAACGGTATGGAATTGTTAGAAAGCTCTAAATCATTTGGGCAAGAGCAACAAAGTGACTCTGGTCTGGATACCCGGCCACTCTGGTATGGAAGGTAACGAAATAGCGGACTCCTTAGCCAGAGAAGGAGCGGGATCACGATTCATCGGACCAGAACCAATACTTGGCATATCTTCAAGTACGGCCAAGATGGCTATCTCAACCTGGGCTGAAAGGCAAACTCTCCAGTATTGGCAAGAGTTACCAGGATTAGTTCATTCGAAGGCGTTCATAAAATACCCTTTGAAATCGAGAACCAAGAAACTTTTAGAGTTAAACAGGATAAACCTGAAAACTCTAACAGGCCTATATACCGGGCACTGCCGACTAAACTATCATCTGCATAAACTCGGCCTAGCGGAAAACGCCGAATGCCGTCTATGCCTGGAGAATGATGAGAAGGCAGACCACATCTTATGCACCTGTCCCGCCGTGGAGAGGATCCGATTCTCAATATTTGGCAAAGGGCAACTGCTGCCAGAGGATCTGGACACATTCTCACCCAATAAAGTTATCAGTTTCATTAAGAGACTGAACTTATTGGGTGAAATATAATTAGGCGTGAGCCACAATAGGCCTGCTGATGGCCGCAGTGGAGGGTCTACTGAGACCCACTCACAACAAACCTAACCTAACCTAACCAACATAAGATTTTATAAAATGTTGAATATTCGAACAAGAGAGAGATGTCAACGAAAATATACTAGTACCTATCAAAAGGAGATGTAATACGAGGGAATTGCTCGTACTGGAAAACTTTTAGAATTAACCGAATTAGTAAACGTACTGGAGACTGAACGTAGTAGTACTAGGAGTAGGTAAATGCGCAGACGGAGGCGGGACATGACAACATGAGACATCGACGACTTCGATGCAGTGCAACAAATAGGTGCGCCGTCGCTGTGGCGACCGGTGTGTTCTGTGAAAGTAAAATCTGTGGCATAAACTTCCAAAAATGTAATAAATAATTTATCATTTACAATTTAAATAATATATTGTAGATAACAGTGAAAGATGATATGACAGACTACTTCTCAAATTCTGGGGACTGTTCATGTTTATGAAAATTATAAATGATTCCCAAAATTACTTTCTTAAAATGCCAAACTATACTATCTATTATTTTTTTTGAATACTAATTTTATATAATAAAAAAAATTAAATAAAAATTTATCTTCTTTTTTATTGAAGGAAATATCATTTTATAATCGTTTTGTGTGGTTATTTGCTATTATTTTGATATTTTGCGTATAGTCATTATTAGTTATGTTATATTGTTGTGGACCTCTTTTTTTATAGTTTTTACGTGTTTTTTTTTTAGTGTGTGTGCCATTTAGATTATTATATAAAGGACAATATCTTATTTAAATTACATGTAATTTGAGAGGGTACGTAGAATAAGATGAAGTATATTTATTTTGAGGAGAAGTAATATCCAGTTAATAATAAATAATCGTTTTAAGATGACTGAACTATATGTAGAGTTGCTATTTGTAAGAGAAATGCTGAGAAGGTAAAGGAGAGTGGAGAAAAAATATCATTTTTCTTGTTTCCTACTGATATTTTAAGAAAAGGAAAATTTAACCTCGATAATAAAGGACTTTGCAATGGACATGTTACAATTGATGATATTGAAGGTGGAATGAAATCAAAATTGATGAATGTATTGCCAAAAAAACTAAAAAAAAAAACTGGTAGGCAATATAAAATTTACCTACTGAAAAATAATTTATGGCTAATTTTATTATCTTTTAGCTATTCCATCATTTCCTTCCACAAGTAAAGGAAATACCCAGGAAGGTGCATATGAAGAATTACTACGTAATTATAATGTTCTCTTTCTTGCTAGAGAATGAAGAGTTTAAGAAAAAAAATCAAAGAAAACGAAAAAAAAAAATCCTGAAGATCTCTGACATGCTTGAAGATTTTTTAGCAAACTTGCTGTGCATAATGAGTACTTTTAGAGACTTCTTTGTTGTAAACATTTAGAACATTTTTTTTAAATATCCGAAATAAATTTATTGACAAAACATTTGAGCTTTTCATCTTAACATAGGTTTGGAAATCATTTTATGAATATTCTCGATGCATATACTTAAGAATCACTGTGTATATTAGCCATAACATGTGAAAATTCCCGTTTTGTCGGAAATCATAATGAACTGGAACATGCAAGAAATATTATAAATTATAACATTTTCGAACTGGTTGGTCGACATTCTTAAACCATCTTGTATAAACGAATTTTGTATTTTCGCCTTTCCTCAAAACTATACCCAAAATTTCATTAAAATCGCTATGGCCTTTCCAGAATTCAAGTGGGGAGTAAATAACAGACAACCATATTTTAAAACACATGCTAAAACATTATATGTTGTAACCTGTGAAGATTAAAGAAAGTGGTTAAATTTGGTGATAATTTACAATCGACAGTATAAAATTTATTGAGAATAGTAGTTTTTATTTTAATCATACACAAAACATGTAACACCAAGACAATAAATGTACACAAGTTTATTCAATAATTAGTATTTCTATTCCTCAGTTATTTTTATTGAGTCATTTATAGTGTTCTTTTAATTATTAAAACATGTTAAATAATAAACAAATATATAAACTTTAAAGTTCTAAACGAAATCATATCAATGTACGATATTTCAAATCTGGCATACAGATGAAGTATTTCCGCCATTAATTCTATTGGTCAAAGTTAAGAGGTAATCTACTCCTTTACGGACTTCGGTTCATGCGATACACGAAACCTTATGATCTAAGTTGAGTCAAGAACCTAATAATTAATTCGAGCTTGTGTTATTAGTATTAAATTATATGATCAAACGAACTTACCTGTGATGGTCGATCATAATTATATGATGCTCCTCATCGAACAAGCAGTCAGATTCTGAACACTCGAATCGATAACAATTAATCGTAGTAAGAGAGATAAAAGACAGAACAATGAATTCATATCGAATCGAGAAATCAGAATCTTGCTGAAGATCACATACGTAGTACCCCTATCCTCCGCCAGGTGTCGCTACAGTCTTTAAAGCAAACAATCCCTTCTCATCTGCTATTTCTATGATCCGTATCTGTCAACCGTCATTACTTTGAAAGCTTTTTGTTGCAACTTATTTAGGGGAATAATTATTAATAGACAGTTATCGCAAATTAACCATAACGGATACGGTATGCGTTATCCGTTAACGTTATTTAAATAACGTACTAATTTAACGTTTTGCCAAACAAGAGTTATCGCACGCAGAATACGAATAATGCCCCATCTTACAGCATCTTTGTATGGGTTTTGTCCCAGGACTTCGCGTAATAGCGACAAGTCGTCTTCCTCAGTAAACTATAAGAAACACTTGAGAAAACAAAATCAAAATACTTTATACAAAAGTCAATAAAACGACAATATAGGTTAAGTTGTCACCAAACCTTAGACTAGAGAAGGAGAGTTTCTTATCTAAGCACCAAACAAACTGTCATTTGTGAAAATGAACTTCCCTGAAGCTAGGCCCGAGGCCAACCGAGAGTTAACGTGGACGTAAAACACCTACGATATTCGTTCGTAGATAAGGGAGTACGTTAAGCTAGATAACGTTTAGCGGAACCCATAACAAATATGCGCATGCTTAGATGTCAAAATAACGCACCAGAAAATACGGTATATACCTGCGATAACTCTCTAATTATTAGAGAGTTATCGCAGGTATATACCGTATTTTCTGGTGCGTTATTTTGACATCTAAGCATGCGCATATTTGTTATGGGTTCCGCTAAACGTTATCTAGCTTAACGTACTCCCTTATCTACGAACGAATATCGTAGGTCTTTTACGTCCACGTTAACTCTCGGTTGGCCTCGGGCCTAGCTTCAGTGAAGTTCATTTTCACAAATGACAGTTTGTTTGGTGACAACTTAACCTATATTGTCGTTTTATTGACTTTTGTATAAAGTATTTTAAGTTTGATAAATAGATTTTATAGCACTTATAGGTTAGAAATTACGTTTCATGTTTCGTTCGTATTCTGCGTGCGATAACTCTTGTTTGGCAAAACGATAAATTAGTACGTTATTTAAATAACGTTAACGGATAACGCATACCGTATTCGTTATGGTTAATTTGCGATAACTCTCTATTGAAAAACAGGGAATGGGTGGGAGTGATCTTATTCGATGAGGAGCCTCATATAATTATGATCGAACATCACAGGTAAGTTCGTTTAGTCATATAATTATATAAACGGCTCCTCATCTTCTAAGATCACATACGTAGATGTTTGTGCAAGTTGCAACAACATATAACATGCTATAAACAAATCTTTATTATTCCTATTCACAGATACCAAAAATAAAATTAGGCTTATGAATATAAGACTGAAGTAGCAAAAGCATCCCTATCCATTAGAGGTTTGTTATAAAATGTTGCAAAGCTATTAGATTTAATTGTCCAGCCGGCTGTACTACGTATAGTATCTAAATTCACCCCTTTTCTTGCTGCTGCCGATGTCGAGGCATGTCTTGTACTATGTGCAGTAAACATGGACACATCTAACCCACTTGTCGCTAATACAATCTTAATTCAACGACTAATAGATTGTGCCGATGGTTCTGTGGTCTTCTATAAGTAACAAAAAGAAAATAATTGTCAGGCCTGCGAAGGTCACTAGTACGTTTAAGATAACACTGTAATGTCTTATAGCAGCACAAATTGTAGGATCATCCCTGAAAAAAGTATATACAGCGATGGCTGAGACTTATGAGGTCCTGATGTCTTTACTCTTGCGGTTATTTTCATTTCGATACCCTCTTGATTGTTAACAATATTTCTAATGTCTATAAGAGAAAACATTTGCACTCAATGTGTTGTTATTAATGCTAAAATTGCAGCAAGCTTATGGGTTAACGGTTCCAGACTGATATCCTCATTTGGATATAAGGTTGACAAATACCTCAAAACAATCGAAGGATCCCAGGTGGAGTTGTATTTAGGTTTTGAGGGTCTTAAACTAAAAATACCCCTGAAAACCTTCTAATCCTGAAATCTGTGCCAACCTCCGGAGATATAATTAAAGCTATTGCTGACCTAAAGTGTTTAATGTTCTATAGGAAGCACCCTTGTTAAATTGTTCCACAAGAAAATTTAGTATTGTTGGAATACATTTTGTAAATACATCTTTTTTGCCAGACTTGCAGAAGTACCACCAAAGCTTCAGACAACAATCATACTGTTTATGTGTAGCGTTCATGATGGAAGATAACAAAACCTCTATAGCTGCTTCAGGGATATCCTTCAGTCTGTATGCTTGCCTGATAAGACCCCGGCCACTAGGGTAAGTTTCTTCCATAATGGATGGGGTTGTCTGTTAGGAGAACACAAAAGTTTAGGGTTATGTTCAAAGAAAATGAGTTCTGTAATTAAAAGAGATTTAAACAGTGGGAACCATGGTTGAGAAGTCTAGAATGGCACTACCAACATTCCCTCTGCTTTGTCCACTACAATTTTTTGTAATAGTCTTAATATGACTGAAAAAGGTGGAAAACTATAGAAAAAATATGATTCCCAATTTAAAATAAAAGCATCTACAGCACGTGCATCAGGATCCCTAACCCAGGAAACAAACATTTTACATTTAGTATTGTGTCTATTGGCAAACAAATCAATATTAGGTGAACCAAATACTTGTCTAAAAAAGGCATAATCCGATAATCGCCATTCGGTTTCAGGGGCTAATCGACGCGATTCTTGATCAGCCTCAACGTTTTCCGATGATTTAATATAAGACGCAAAAATGTACAATCCTTTTGTTTTGCACCACTACCAAATATCTTTTGTAAGCTTATGTAATTTGGGATACTGTACTCTACCCATGCGATTGACATAAGAAATTGCAGTCGTGTTGTATATGCGACACAAAATATTATAGTCAGATAGTTGTCTTGCAAAACATTTTAACCCAAAAAAATGCTGCTAACAGTTCTAAGGCATTAATGTGAAGATTATTTTCAGCATTTGTCCAATAGCCATGAGACCTCTTGCCATCACAAAATATAACCCAACCTGTCCGAGAGGCATCTGAATATATTTCTAATTTGTAAACGTCTGTCTTTATTGTGTTATTGATTAACTGAATTTTAGTTTTCCACCAACCAAAATCCCCATCTAAACTAGAAGGAATCTTCATATAGGCATCATAATTATAACCTGAATCTTTTAGAGCTAAAAATGTACATCTTTCAAATTCCTTGGTGTAAAGACAATCATACTTTACACCTGGACAAATTGAAATTAAAACCCCAATAAAATGAGAAAACTCTCTTATCTTACACGACATTATGACGCTAAATTTATTCACTAAATTTAAAACTCTCAGACGCTTGTCAAGGGGAAGCGATAAACTCATATCTACTGAGTTATATATGAAACCTAAATATTCACAAGATTGGCAAGGAATCATTTTACTCTTCACAAAATTTATAACAAACCCCAAAATTTCTAAAACATTACAGGTTTATTTTATGTTAAGTAAGCATTCCTGATAAGTTGAACCTAATAAAAGAAAACCATCAAGGTATAATACTGACAAAAATCCACGAGCCCTTAAAAAAAGTCAAAACAGGTTTAAGCAACTTCGTGAAAACGAAAGGGGCAGTACATAACCCAAAGGGTAAGCAATTATATTGATAAAGAGTACCCCTGTATACGAATCTTAAATATTCCCTGTCTGGCTCTCTTATTGGCAGTAGAAAATATGCATCCTTTAAATCTAGCTTGGCCATGAAATAGTCTCGTGTCAATATTCTAGAAACAGTATTCTGATCTTCTAGTTTAAAGTGTTCTGCATGTATAAAATTATTAAGTGACTAAATTTAATATCATTCTATTTGATCCATCAGGCTTTGGAACTAAAAATATAGTGGATATATACTGGTCCTTACAAGGTATACACTTACTAATGGCACCTAACTTTAACAGATTATTAACAGAGACATCTAACGCACTCTGTTCGCATGGGGACCATTTTGTCTCACTTGGAGTCAACAATTGGTAGGGTTTCCCTTATAAAACCTAATGAATATCCTGTCAGCCAAGATAAAATTCTGGTATCAGCTGTCAATCTTTTCCATGCAGCTATAAAAAACTTAAGCCTCCTTATGGGTACTTACATTACTTAATACCGGCGGGCTCCTGTCTTCAGGTGTTGCTGAGGATGAACCATTCCCCCCTAATTCCGCTGGTAATGACTTCTGTTCTGCTCCACTTTGTAAAGAGGTTGAAGGACCGGTCTGCTTTGACGGACAGATTCTTGATTGATCAAAGGCAGACCTCTCGAGTTTAACGAGGCTTTCTGAACATAAGTTCTTTTTATCTTGGATCTAGTTTTGGCGATCTTCAGGTCTGCAGAAGATCTTTCTAGAGCTTTTGCGGCCTGTACTCTGTCCTCCAAATTTTCCCCAAATAGCCAGCCATCAACCGAGACATTGGTTAAAGTATCCTTGAACTGTCTGTTTATATCAACAGATACTAGATTTCTTCTTGACTCAGATTCCGCATGGTGCACCTCAGCCAACATTCGCCCAGCATCACTTAGCATTTCTATTAGGTGGGGATCTTTCCCCCTTCTTCTTCCTTTAACAAGTAATTGCCTTACCAATTGCAGCTAGGCTGGAACCAACCAACGCCTGTAATTCTGATAATCTGGCATCTCGCTTTAAATATTATTCTGTAATTGTTGCTGCTACCTCTAGATTAAGCTTGGGTGCCCCAACAAGCCGACAATTTTCCGGAGGCGGGTAATTCTTCCTCAAAATAGAAGCATTTTCTGGCGATAACCCCAGCTTTAAGATTCCTTCCCAACGCCTTGAAATTGCAGGATGAATAACATCCGAGGAGATTCTTTTGCCAGACTCCTCTTCGCCTAAAAGGTCTAAGATTTCAGGAAGCAGTGGATCATTCTCCTTGTCCATCTGACTACCTTCCTTATCTATTTCATTTTGAGACATTCTCTCATGTAAAATTATTAAAAAGAAGAAACTATTTGAGAATAACCTACTTTCTTTTTCTTTTCTTTCTTTATTTTTTAAATAATGTTCACTATGTGTTGATGCCCCTAACAGTTTTTGGTTAAAGTACCATTTACAATTCAAAAATTCGTTTCAATGTAATCCATATTAAATAGCTCCCAAAATTCGTTGGGTATAAATGGGTCCCAAAACTCGTTGGGTTTAAACTCACATAAGGAGAACAGAGGCATCTATTCAAAAACTCGTTTGAAAAGATGAAACACACTTGTTTGATTGGGCATATTTAAAGATCAACTACCCCATCTGATAATTTACCATCTGAACCAGTAATTAGTACAGAATAGGGAACTTCGACTACAGAGGCGACTGCCTCGTTAGGTTGCACCCTTCTATTTCTGCATACAGGTTCAGAATAACCAGACTCCGGGCCCTGTACTTCTTATTGAAGCCGGTGAGTCATGGCGCGTAACGTCACGCCTTTCTATTTTAGCAAGCTTGTCCTTGAAATATCTAAGTTTTCTTCTTATTTTTTTCTCACCCTCACTCTCCTCTGAACTACTGCTAGACGACCATCTCGACCTCTTCCTATTTCTTCCCATTTTCGAGCTAATTCTGACCTAAACCACAAAACACAACGTAACACCTTGATACAAGAATGAGTAATGACGGTTGACAGATACGGATTATAGAAATAGTAGATGAGAAGGGATTGTTTGCTTTAAAGACTGTGGCGACACCTGGCGGAGGATAGGGGTACTACGTATGCAATCTTATAAGATGAAGAGCCGTTTATATAATTGCATAATTTCGGTTATAATTATGAATCAAACGTTGTCTGTCCAATTTTTGTGAGTTCTGTGATAAAATACGATATTTTGCAGTTAGTCACCTAGTGTCCGGTAACTAAAGCTTCACGTCACGTTTTGAACTCTGCTAATGTTTACTTCTTATTTTACCAATAATAGCATCGACCGAGGAATCAGTGCCTTAGGTGCTGCTAATAATATTGTTCTCACAGACAAGGCAGATATTAAAAGCACATTATTGCTTCTCCTTAGTGATTGTGGCAGAATATTAACATGCCTACATCATAGGATGTCCTTAACTAGGTGAGCTTTTATTGTTCCAAATTAAGCAAACTGGCAAAAGACTGCAGATTCTGGAAAAGTCGAAAAATTTTTATTTGGGGTAGAATTTGGAGAACGTTTCAAAACTGCAAAAGCACTGGAACAAAATGGAAAAAGTTTAAGGCCCAGTCAAGAATAAATAATTTCAATTATTTCAAATGCCCAAATTCGTTAAACGAAAGGCCCGTCACATCAATTATTGAGGGAGATGAGACAAAAAAGGGCACAACCTCAATTGAGTCAATTCAGCCAATATCGGAGGATACACCAACACCACCAGCGAATACAAATAAGGTAAGGCTTCCACATGATGACAGACTCAAATTTTTCCAAAGGGAATGGAGAGGTATAACCAAAAACAAATTAATCCTTCAGTGGATCAAGGCTATAAAATATGGTTTCAGAAACTTCCCAAGGAATCTATTAGATCAAAAAATAAGGCATCAACCTATAAATAACTGTGAAGAGCTCACTAATGCACTTAATCAGCTTTTAAAGTTAGGAGCTAAGTTCAGGGTAGTCTTCTTACTGGGAAATTTCTTTCCTCATTTTTTTATAAGGAAGCGTAACGGAAAAAATAGGTTTATTCTGAATTTAAAACGATTAAATACATTTATCCATGTCCCTCATTTACAAATGAAGGACGATAGAACTATGATAAAGCTCGTGGGAAAAAAATGTTTCATGGCAACTATCGATCTGAAAGATGCCTATTTTCTGATTCCGATACATGATAATTTTAAAAAATATTTGTGATTTCAATTTAACAATTTAATTTATATACATCTGCATTCCTTTTGGAATATCAACGGGCCCATATATTTTTTCTAAACTTATAAGACCAGTAAGTTCCATTCTTAGATCTCGAGGAATTTCTAGTGTAGTTTACCTTGATGACTTTTGTATTCTTGGCAGTAGTGAACAATGTGCTGTTGATGTAAAGACCACTGTGAATTTACTATTATACCTGGGGCTTGTTATAAATTTTGTAAAGAGTTGTTTAAAACCTTCACAAAACTGTAAATTTCTTGGGTTTGTCTTTAATAGTGTAGAAATTTTAATTAAACTGCCACTGGAAAAACGTATTCGTATATGTGATTTTACGAGGTTAATAGAATTCAAAAGGTAGATCAAAATAAAAGAGTTCGCCAAATTTATAGGGTTATTAAGTTTTGTTTGTCCAGCAATCAAATATGGTGGGTTATACACACAGGGTTTTGAAAGGGAGAAATTCTTAGCCCTAAAGAAGTCCAATCAAAACTACAATGTGTTTACCTTTGCATCTGAAAAATGATTTATGCTGGTGGCAAGAAAAAATTATGGTTTCTAGTAACAATGTAATTAAGGACGTCTATTCCCTGGAAATATTTACTGATTCCTCCTTAACAAGATGGGGGCCGGGTGTACTGCGACGGGGGAGAGAGCATGCGGTTGGTGGTCAAAACAGAATAAGAAACCACATTAACTTTCTAGAATTGTTAGCCGTCTTTTATGGATTAAAATATTTCGCCAAACATTTAAATTCATGTAACATTCTGATCAGAGTAAATAATACCACAGCCTTATCATATATAAATCGGATGGGAAGCATCAAATATCCAAAACTAAATCGGTTAACTAAACAGATATGGCAGTGGTGCGAGTCCAGAAACCTTTGGATAAGGGCGTCATATAAAATCTGAAAATAACACGGATGCAGATAAATCTCGTGCCTTATTTTCAGGTACGGAATGGTAATTAGCAGAGTATGCTTTTAAGAAATTTGTCGAGAATTTTGGACGGCCTAAAATTGACCTTTTCATCTCAAGTATTAATAGAAAATGTATAAACTATGTTTCATGAGGCAGAGATCCAGATTCTTAAGCCATTGACGCATTTATTATAACCTGGAATGATAAAAATTTGTATGCGTTTCATCCGTTTTCTCAAATACTAAGAGTTTTAATCAAAATAATTCATGATAAGGCTGAGGGTGTAGTTGTAGTCTCTCATTAGGAGGGAAACCTTGGTACCCCATTTTCTTACAGTTACTGAAACAAAAACCTATTTTATTTAAGCCATCTGATGCATTACCAACATCTCTTTTTAGGGACATCCATCCGTTGGCGAAATCAGAACTCTGGTTGCCGCCGTATTATCACGAAAGCTTTTTCGTCTGAAAAATGTGCCTGATGTTAGTTTGAAGACACAACTGCAGTCATTGTCAGAAGCTACAATCAAGCAATATAACACAGCTTACAAATTTTGGTGGAGATACTGTCGAGATATATATATATATATATATATATATATATATATATATATATATATATATATATATACAGTATGGGGACCGTAAGTACCTAATGTAAATGGGAAAAAACCAAATGTGTAGAACAAGCCAGATTGCTCTCATATAATACGTATGTTAGAAAAGGAAGGAGAAACTGATAGTAAATAACGAAATTTGACGCTGGCCGGTCTCCCCCACTTTATATAATACGTGCATGAATAAGAATATAAACGATGATAAGAATATCGCCAGCTTCTCTTTATAGGTTCCTGTTACCACTAATTCAAATTTCGTTATTTACTATCAGTTTCTCTGTCCTTTTCTAACATACGTATGATATGAGAGCAATCTGTCCTTGTTCTACACATTTGGTTTTTTCCCATTTACCTTGCTTACGGTCCCCATACGGTATATATATATATATATATATATATATATATATATATATATATATATATATATATATATATATATATATATATATATATATATATATATATATATATATATATATATATATATATATATATATATATATATATATATATATATATATATATATATATATATATATATATATATATATATATATATATATATATATATATATATATATATATATATATATATATATATATATACATATACATATATATATTCGAAGTTACAATTCCCCAGATTCTAAACTTTTTTCAATACGTATTGGAAAACAAAAAGTTTGTGTTGTGGATATATTGGTGATTACAAAATAAGTTCATTAAATAACGTAAACATGTATCTTTATTGACAGATTCGACAGAACTACAGAAAAAGTTAAAACACAGGAGAAAATATGAAAAGGGTTATGGCTGCGCCATCTAGTTACAAAGTGTCAAACTATTATTATGTATGGTTCACATTATTTTAACACCCTCACTTATTAAAACATTAAATCAAAGTAAAAAGCAATATTGAACAATATTAATTTGATTTTCTTACATATTTAAAAAATCAAATACAAAAAATAAACACTTCTTTAACTGTTAATACTCAATGAGACCCATACCTTTGGTACAGAATGAATGTTTCACTCTCGGTACAGCCTTAGTAAGCGAATCTGCTACCATTAAGTCGGTTGGAATGTATTCTACACGAATAGTAGAATCTTCGACTTTTTCTCGAGCAACATGATGACGAACATCGATATGTTTTGTTCTGGCCCTAAATCCATCCGATTCAGCCAATTTGATAGCACTTTGATTATCGCAACCAATTTTAACAGAATCAGTTTTTAATTCGGCATCAAAATCATGGCCAAATTGTTTTAGCCACATCACTTCCTGGACGGCTGACGATAGTGACATATACTCAGCTTCAGTACTAGATGCAGCAACAGTAGGTTGACGTTTACTGTTCCATGATACGGCGCCATTGCACATTTTGAAAACGTATCCAGTGCAAGAACGACGTTTATCAACATCGGAAGCCCAATCAGCATCCGTATACCCATTTAATTGCTGATTTCCAACCTTTGAATAAACAAGCTTCAAATTAATTGACCCTTTTAAGTACCTGATGATTCTTTTCACTGCCTTCCAATGTTGAATTCCAAAATTCGAGTTGAAACGGCTTACATCATTTACGGCAAATGCAATATCGGGTCGAGTTCCCTGGGTCAGATAGAGTAGACTGCCAACTGTTTCCTGGTAATGAATATTAAGCAGTTCCTCGCGTTCTTTTTTCATTTTGCGGAAACATACTCAACGATAATTTAATGTTGGGATCACTCGGTGTAGATATCGGGTTGCATTCATTCGTTGAATCGATCCAAAATCTCTTTAATGTAGGTCGATTGATCCAGACTTATATCTCCATTGTCATGCCGAATTATACGTAGCCCAACACAATTACTTGCAGCACCCATGTCCTTCATTTTGAAAGCACCAGACAATGACTTTTTAATTTCATCTCTTTTCTCAGCATTCTTCCAAAAAATTAATATGTCATCGACGTATATAGCCAAAATTACATCAAGATCATTGGTGAAATAAACACACGGTTCGACAAGAGATTTACGAAGTCCAAAAGATTTCAGCGTGTGTTCCAACTTTTTGTTCCATTCACGTCCACTCTGCTTCAAGCCGTAAATGGCCTTTTTTAACTTGCACACCCTGTTGCTTCCATCTCCAAACCCGTCTGGTTGTTCCATGTATATTTCCTCTGACAAGTCACCCTGTAAAAAGGCGGTGACAGCATCCATCTGATCAATATTCATGTCCAGTTTAACAGCCAGTGCAATCAAGTAACGAATAGATGCGTATCGCACTACAGGAGAACATGTTTCGTTGTAGTCTATTCCGTACTTTTGTGAACAGCCTTTGGCAACCAATCGCGCCTTATAACGGAGAATTTCTCCAGCATCGTTACGTTTGGTTTTATAAACCCATTTCGATTTGATGGGTCTTCGATCCGGTGGGAGTTCGACTAACTCCCAAGTATCATTTTCATCCAACGATTCCATTTCCATAGTCATAGCTTTCGTCCATTGTTCTCTATCGACGCAAGTGATCGCATCATTGATCGTGATGGGATCAATTCCGTCATCTGGAGATTGAACATTAGCTTCAAAATCCGGATCGTTCACTCGTCATCAATTTCATCAGCGTCCTCAAATGCCTCATTTGACTGGATACTCACATTATTGTCTGCAGGTGAATCTTCAGCAGATTGACTATCACCGTTTAATTCAACCCTCATTGAATCTGAACCATTTGCATCGACTGTAACAGGATTCACTGAATTTTCAAGAAATACTACATCTCGACTGATGGTAATCTTCTTGGTAACAGGGTTAATACATCGGAAACCTTTCACATTGTTATCGTAGCCAACAAAAATCAATGTTCTTGATTTCGGATCCAATTTAACTCTATTTGCCTTTGGCACGTGTACCATAACAGATGATCCAAATATTCGCAATTTACCCAAGTCAACTTTCTTGCCAGTCCACATTTCTTCTGGCGTTTTATCAATCAGAACGGAGCTCACGGACCTATTCATTATGTAGACTGCAGTGATCACTGCTTCACCCCAATATGGTTTGTCCAAATCGGCATCAAAAAGCATACACTTTGCCCGTTCAGTGATCGTTCTGTTTGCCCTCTCAGCAACACCATTTTGCTCAGGTGTGTGCACATTCGATGTCTGATGTTGAATTCCGAATTCTTTGCAAATCATATCAAAGTCCTTGTTACAATACTCAGTGCCATTGTCGCTACGTAACACTTTGATTTTCTTTCCAGTTTGATTCTCAGCAAAATTCTTGAATTCTTTGAATGTTTCCACAGCATCGGATTTATTTTTGAGCAAATATACAAAAACTTTTCTGGTAAAATCATCAATAAACGTGATAAAGTATTTAGCGCCACCTATAGTGCGTGTCTCACACTCGCATACGTCCGAATGAACCAAGTTGAGAACCTCTGTTGATCGAGTTCCTACATTCATAAAAGGTTTTCGAGTTTGTTTACCTTTGCAGTAAATCCCGCATTTTTTCACTTCATCGCCATTTCCACTGAATTTCACTCCATCGACAATGTCATTTCGCATTTTACACAAATCGGAATGATTTATGTGTCCCAAACGTCGATGCCACATGACCGCATCGGCTGACGAATCAGTTGTCAAAAAACCCTTTGGACCGTTGCTTTGAATTTTGTAGACACCATTCACTGGTTTTTGCTGCCCTAAAGTCTCAAAGTTTGCATTTTAAATTGTGCATCCATCTTTGTCAAAAACTACTGTATTGTTATTTTCCACTATTTTCGAAACCGATAATAAATTCGCTGCTAAATTTGGAACATGCAATACATTTTTCACTTCAATGTCTTTTTCATTTACACTCAGCATAACTTTTGCAACATGCGATCCAGAAAGTTTCGCACTATTCGCAGTTGAAATTTCTTTTATACTCGTTTCCTTTGTTTCAACCAACAAATTTTCATTTAATGTCATATGTTGCGAGGCACCACTGTCAATATACCAATCGTTCGAACTCACTTCGTTTGATTTTGATAGTAGAACTGCGTGGAAAGCATTTTTTGCCTGCAAATCAACTTTTTCACTCTTTGTCGGACACGCATTCGCAAAGTGGCCGCGCTGTTTACACTTAAAATATTTAACGTTATTTTTCGAGGAATTTTTTGCAGCATTTCCACTCGATTTCTTAAAATTTTTCTTGCCGAAAAATGCACTTCCACTAGCAGATTTGTCTCCAACTGAATCGAGCAATTTAGTTTTTATTGTGTCAGTTGTGATGGCCATTCCGCAGTTCTCTAGTCCCATAATCATTGGCTCATAATTTTCTGTTAAGCCTGTGAACAAAATAACACCAAGCCATTCGTCACTCACTGGAAATCCAATTCCATTTAACTTATTCGCCGTTTCGACTATCTGGCTAGCATAGCTCATCATAGAATCACAATTTTCCAACTTTGTTGATGTTAATTTTCGTAATAGTCCGATTTTTCTCACTAAACCACTATCTTCATACAATATTTTTAGTCGCGACCAAATAGCGGATGCCGAATTTTCAGCCTGTATGTGTACATACACTGATGGATCGACACTTAAAGCTATTTTTGCTTTTGATTTTCTTAACTTCTCGGCGTTTGTTTCATAATCACTATGATCTGTCGCTAGAATGCACTTATCCTATCCATTAAAGTCTAGAACATTTCTTATAGCAAACTGCCAGGTGTGATAATTCTCGCTGCCAGTTAATTTATCAATATGTTCATCGCGAGCCGCCATTGCATCACTGTCCATCAACACTTGTCCATACGAAATTTAATTATTAAATTATTCAATCGAAGATATTACCAAAATATTACTTCTAAACACTTGAATACCATTTAAACTGAACTTTTTGACCTATCTGGGCCCATAACCTGTTGTGGATATATTGGTGATTACAAAATAAGTTCATTAAATAACCTAAACATGTATCTTTATTGACAGATTCGACAGAACTACAGAAAAAGTTAAAACACAGGAGAAAATATGAAAAGGGTTATGGCTGCGCCATCTAGTTACAAAGTGTCAAACTATTATTATGTATGGTTCACATTATTTTAACAGTTTGCCACTAGAAGAATAAGAATTGATTAGGGTTAAAAGATTTTTCAAAGGTATACGTGCGTCGTTTAAAACCACCTGCAGATATAATACTACCTGGGACCCCCAAGTGGTATTGAACTTTTTGTATTCTTTATATCCAAATGAAAATTTAAACTTAGACAGTTTAACAAAAAAATTGTGTACTCTCCTGGCTCTCATTACGGCTCACATAATTCAGATCCTGGTACATATCAGAGTTGAAACATCCGAGGAAATAAAAATCTATACAGGGTGTTTGCAAACTTGGGAATTATTTTTTTAGGATAAGTACATCTTGATATAATAAATCGTATAGTGCATAACAATACCTTAAAAATTGGAAAAAATAACTGACCTTTCCCAACAAGAAAGTGCGAACATGTTGAGAACTGCTGGAATCGAAGTTGAATGTCCGTGTGCCAAACACATATTTCACAATCACTGTTCGATGTTGCCACATCCTTCAACACACAAAATCTTGTTGCTGTAGAACATGTAGAACTCTTTGTACATTAAAATAGACAGTTTATTTCCTCCCAGGGCGCCATACAATGCGATTAGACGTACAATTTGCTTAGCGAATGAATGCACGCGTACTTAAAGTCCTCTACCAAATTTAAAATGTTCTCAGCGTTCAAAATACACAAAGGCCTGTCAGGACCTCATATCACTTTCACGGGGCCGTAACTCACAAATATCGTGTGCTCGTTGCACAAGGGTTACAAATCATACGGCATTTGGTGCATTCCTATTTGGAAAACGTTCCGCATACAAACAGCCGAAGTATTTTGACATTTACCGTAAATATTAACATCGACTAGTTCATTATTACTGTTACTAAAGAAGAAACACTGTAAAACGAACCGAACGAAGGTTGAAAATAAACACTATTGAATAACAACAGCCACAGAATTTTGTGACTGCTAAGTCTAGTAACTTTTTTATAACTATAGCTGCACGAGCATTGAAGCCAACATTAGGTGCGTTATATCTAACTAAGATCTCAGTTAATCTAAGTTGTTTTACGATTACACTGCATAAATAAAATCTAATTTCATTTGATGTAGCCTCCATAAAACTACTTAAATTAACAAAGATCTGTTAGAAAAAATGCACCTAATATCTTCCATCCGTGAATTTCTTAATATTAAGAAATTCGTGCTTATATCTCAAAAATAGTACTACAAGCAATTTCTGCGCATGCTTGATTTTATTGTTTCTGATTCTTCCTCGTTTAGTCTGTCAAAAGTTCTGATATTTCTCAATTCGTTGTCAAATTTGTCATTTTGTTTTGTTTTGATTTCGTGCCCAGCAGGAGATTTTGTGTTTTATCTTCTATTTTCAGTTTTTTGCGGCATAGTAATAGGAAAAGTACATCGAAATTGTGTCTTATGTAAAAACTGAAAACAAAGTCATATCTGGCAGAATATCACGTGACATTCGACAGGTTAGAATTGTTTTATGTTTATTTTGTTCAAGCATTGTCTGCTAAATCCAAAAATCTGCATTGACTATACATTTAAGTAAATATTTAATAGTAAAATTTAATCGTGTAGGTACCCAGTGACGATCGACAGCCAAAATGTGTGGATACAAATACGTATATGGGGTTTTTCAAGTACAGACATTATACATACACTATTCATATGTGCAGAACATTTTATAAACGAAGACTACATGGATCCAAAACTCAAGAGTCTGGGAAGCCATTACAATCAAGAAGGAGCTTTTCCAACCATAGCAGTGCCCAATCCAATCTTGACAATGGAAGTTTTAAGGGCACAAGTTATAGTATTTATTAAATTAAGATAGCAGTGTTTGGAGTCTTGTCAGGTTAAAGAAATTAATGATTTTTATTCTACACAATTGGTCCTTTGAAACAATAATTTTATATCACGTACGGTCTAAAACGCATCGACAACTAAATTGAATACAGCAGCTTGCCTCAGTTTTTATGTTAATTTGTAGTGGAGGGAATTTTACCAATGTCCTTAATACAATAATTCGATCTGTGCCTTTATTTTTAAAGGTATCTAAATATAAAGTAAAATAATTATCATTAAATTTTTTTAAAATTGGCCCCCCCCCATAAATTCTAAGAAATTTTCTTGGTGGATCGTTAGATTGTAAATGTAATAGTTATAACCACGTTTTCAGGTTTTTGGCATGACAAGTATAATACCGTGAGTAGTTGATTTATACCGGCCCTCTCCTCCGTCCTTAAGTATATACGTATACGAGCGTATGTTTCTAGACCGTTGCACCCGCAGGTTTGAATTTCGGTGACTTTAAGCACACGTGTACGCGCGCTTTTTTCAAGGCCGTTGCTTTTGATGTTTTCTATTCCTTCGACCTTGATTGTACACGTATACGGAGTATTCTTCGCTTGAAGACTCCTCCGTTGTATGGAAATAAAGAAAAAATAAGTATGTATTCATGAGTGGGGGTTCGTGACGTAACTATGTGGTTGTAATAAAGGGAGGCGATGTAAAATCATACTTGTTTCGAATCGTCTACAAATAATAGGTTTTGTGAGCATAGTGTTGTGATCTGAATATTTTTAAGTGAGCATTATTTTATATTTTGTTGCAATTCTTTCACTTTATACAAAACTGTTTATTTAGACATGGCTGCAATTTCTGATATTGATTTATTAGCAATTAATGGAATAGAATAGAATAGAATAGAATAGAATAGAATTTTATTGCGTAACGGTTACAAAAATCTTACAATTTAAGTGTGTTACATGTCCAAAATTCTAGAGAAGATAAAAATACAGGTAAAAACAAAGAATAAAAATGTAAGATGCTTAAAAACTACTACTACTAATTAAAAAAACAAAAATGCAACTTAAAATTTAAAACTTTAAAGAGCGATACAATCTTATATAAAAGTTGTTTCATTCACTTCCTCTAAAAAATAGGATTCTGCAGATATTAAGTGGTTTTTTATGGTGTTTTTGAAGATACTTATAGATGTAATATTTTTCATTTCGGTAGGTAACATATTGTAAAAATGCAGACATTTATAAAAACATCCTTTTTCTAAGACGGTTGTAGCGTGTATTGGGTAAGTGAGAGTATCTTTGTGTCTTGTTTCATAGTTATGATCTCTGATGTTGAATTTAAACTCTCTCATATGTTTGAAAACAAAACAAAGACATTCATAAATAAAAAGAGCCGGAACTGTTAATAGTTTTAATGCTTTAAAATGTTGACGACACGATTCACTTACTTTTAAATCGGATAAGATTCGTATTGCCCTTTTTTGAACTATGAATATATTTTGAATATGAGAACCACCCCGGAATATTATTCCATATGACAATAAGCTGTAAAAATGTCCATAATAAGCTGTAAGAAGCGTATTGTGATTCACTACCTTCTTCAGTTCTTTTAATGTGTAACAAACCGAACTAAGCCTACCACAAAGCGCTTGTACATGATACCCCCAGTCCATATGTTCATCAATTGTCACTCCTAAAAATTTTGTGCTTTCCGTGTAGTTAATATTTACATTATTTATATCTATCTCTTTCGGGTATGCATTTTTGTTTCTATTATGTTTAAACAAAATACAATTAGTTTTATCATTATTTAATATCAACCAATTTTGTTTAAACCATTTTGATATTTTTTGCATCACATTAGCTACTTTAATTTCTAAACTATCATACTCCTTATCAAAAATTAGAATATTTGTGTCGTCAGCATAGGTTGTTATACAAACTGAGTCATTATTTAGATAATGTTGCAAATCATTAATGTACAATAAAAACAGTATGGGCCCAAGCACACTGCCCTCTTTGGGTACTGGAATAATACTCCGATGAATTTGCTGTAATACACACTTTTTGATATCTCTCATTAAGATAAGAACTGAACCAGTTATGAGCAATTCCTCGTATACCTAGCTTATCCAATTTACTGAGAAGTGTAGTGTGATCAATACAATCAAAAGCTTTTGATAGATCGAGAAATATACCAAGAGCAATATATCCATTGTCTAGATAGTCCAATATCCTTCTCACAAAATCAAAGGTAGCTGTTGTTGTAGATTTATTTTTCTGATATGCATGTTGGCTTTCAGTTATGACATTGTGTGAATCTAAAAATGGAATTAATCTTCTACACATGACAATTTCAAGTAAAAAAAGAAGATAGCATACTTATAGGTCTGTGGTTTTCTATTAATGAAGGATCACCTTTTTTTGTATAGAGGTTTCACAACAGCTGTCTTTAATCTTGATGGAAAAACACCTTTTCTCAAAGACTGATTTACTACATAAGTCAACGGTTCAACTATATAACAGCCGATTCTTTTTAACATGACATTGCTTATATTATCCTCACCACTGGAATACTTATTTTTTAAATTATTAATGATTTCAAATATTTCATTCTGTGTTATTTCAAACAGAAAAATTGAATTAGGATTACTAGTGATAAGTTCAACTGTATTATTTGCAGGAATAGTTCCAACCAGATCAGCAGCCATATTAACAAAGGTATTGTTAAAAATTTCACTTGCCAGTTGTGGCGATGTAATAGTAGCACCATTATCATTAATTTCTGTAAATGACTTATTTTTATTTTTATTTTTTCCCTTTTCCGTATTTACTATATTCCAAATAGTCTTAGATTTATTACAAGAATTATTAATTTGAGTTTCATAATAATTAGACTTTTCATGTATAAGAAGAGTAGTATAATAATTTTTATAATCTACATAAGTTTGTTTTGTGACCCTACCTTGCTGATATGATTCATGTATTAAAGTTAATGTTTCTTTGGCATTATAAATATTTCTTGAAATCCATTTGCTGTTTTTGTTATTTTGTATTTTAACAGATTTTAGAGGAAATGATGAGTTAAAGTAGCTTAATAAAATTCGAATAAAAACATTGTACATGTCATCAACAGTTGCGGCTTCGTACACTGACAGCCATGTCTCCTGTGATAGTAGACTATAAAAAAAATTGGTAGTTTTCTGTACTGAAAATGCGCCTATATTCGTATGTTTTAGTATTAGTCATTACATTATCTTTAATACCTATTAGCTGAGCAAAGTGATCAGATATATTTACATCTAGTACCTCTGTATTACATTCTATCAAATTTGAAACAAAAATATTATCAAGACATGTTGCAGTTGTTTTAGTTACTCTAGTAGGTGTATTTACTGTGATTTTCATATTATAAGAATTCAACAAATTCATGATGCCATCTTTATTGTTGACATTTTTTGTAGATAACATCAATATTAAAATCTCCTGCTACTATTACCAATTTATCATTTTCCGTTGCTATCTCTAACAAATAATCTAATTTATCAATAAAGATATTACTATCGGTAGAAGGAGGTCTATATACAACACATATTACATAACATATACCCCTAATTTTAACCTCGATCGCAGCACATTCAAATAAATAATCGCTTAATGCATTTATGTCCTCACGAATAATTGTAGATAGTGAGTTTAAAGCATATATCACAACACCACCGTGAGCATTTTTTGCCGATCTGCAATAAGACGAAACTAATTTATAATTTTCTAACTGTGAATGCATTAATACTAAGACTATTCTGCCAATGCTCACTGAGTGCTATGAAATGGGCATTTAAATCGCTTACAGCTACATTAATATTATTAATACAATTTGAAATTCCTTGAACATTCAAGTGAAAGAGGCTTAAGCATGTATTCAAGCTTTCATTTTCCTTCTCAAAATGTTGGATAAATCTCTTCGACTTTAATTGCTAAGTTTGCATCGTTTGTCTTTCTTCTAAATTTATAATTCTCTGATAACATGGACAGGTTGAATCAGTTACTGCATGGTTGGTGTGTAGAGATTTTTTTAATCTTATGTTTGTTTCTACACAATTAATGCACTTTAAGGAATTTGACGTACAATCTGCTGTTTTGTGAGAGTTTCCACAGTTGAAACAAGTTACGTTATTTTCACATTTGGCTACAACGTGGCCATATCTCGCACACTTGAAACATCTTACAACTGTAAAATATTCATGAACGACACACCTTCTCCAGCCAATGTTCTATTTTCCATATTGACAAATTTTATTTTTTAGAGTCACATCAACAGTAAGTATGATATTCCCCTTGTCGATTTTTCCTTTCTGTTTATACTTGGAATGGACGGTAAAAATTGAATTATCAGTAACACCTATTTCATTTTGTTTGCTTAGAGATTTTATGATCATTTCATCATTTCCATCAATAAATTCTTCTTCAACTCCTCTTATGATGATTTTTGGATTTTTCTTTATTCCATCAATTACACTATATGTGGTACCAAGTTCTTGTTGCACTGTTTTCTTTATTTTCTCCTTGGAATTAGTGTTACTACAGTTGATTATGATCGCACCCTCTTTTCCATCCTTTATATTTTCCACCGCTATGGCCATACTTTTGGGATCAATTTTCCCTTTTAAATCACTTTTTGTTTTAGTACTTTGTTGTTTCTCTTTTGGCTTTACAACCAGAACTTCAGTATTCTTATTCTTAACTATATTTGCATAAGTTCCCGGTGTATCCTTTGGTTGCTTCATTTCTGAGATTTCATTCAACAGCCTATTAATTAAAACAGATTGATCAATAATTTTTTCATCTTGGCAACGAATTTCCTTGTGTAATTTTTTTATTTCTTCAAGGAGTTGATTCTATATTTTTTAATTTTGTGTTTAATACTTCATGTATAGGAGGACTCTGGCAGTTTTTACACATAAAGCTAAGTATTCTTCCACTTTTTAATTGTAGTACTCTAACTTCTGTAGAAGAGAGACCAATGCAATCCTGGCAATATGTTTCTTTACAAAAATCACATGCATAAGTGTCCTTATCAGGCGGCTTCTTACAAATTGCACACATCATTTTAATAATTGTGTATTGAAATAACCCCTAAGAAATAATTTAAGTATGCCACTGAAGTACTATCTCCAAAAAAAAAGAAAAAACCAAATGAGCAGAATAAATAAAAACGTAGATAAAAAACAGTTTATATTTCCACAACAATTCACTAAATATTTAAGATTTTGTTCAATTTAAGATGAAATTGATTGCCAATATGCAATATGAAGTTCCACTTCAAAATACTAAGCACTCTATTAAGTACATTTTCATGTAACTTTTTAGAATTATTTCCATAAAAATCACTGCCAAAAACCACAATTTTCAAGAGAACACTAATACTCATAATACATTCACTCTATCCCTAATGAACTTATCAATCAAGATACTTATCAGATTGTGGAACAGAGACCAATTTCTTCATTAATTATAAATAAAGCTTACCTAATAAAAAACACATCTCAGGTCAATACGTGGTTTGGAAAATCGGTCTTGGTAAATTTGTTTGATGAGAGTACAATTACACCTTTTAAATCATTTTTGCCAAAAAGAGTTGCAACAGGTTTTAAAGCCGGATGTTATTGATAAAATAAATTCAGTAAAAGACAGATACACGTTGACTTATTTAGGTGAGCGCACTGCAGTTTATCCTGGTGCAAAAACGAGTGCTTTATTAAAATTCTCTATTTTTGAATAATTATTATTTCATAACAAAAAAAAAAAATTTATCACCAATTAGGATTATTTTAAAGTAGTAACTAGTTAGTAAATAGAATATAGTGAAAGAAAGTTTATCATAAAACATAATGCTATTAGATCACTCATTAGCTCATATCAGCCAAATAAGTCAAAATTTACTTTAACGAATCTGCACCAATAGCATCCATGTAAGTTATTTAATAATAATTTATTTAAAATCAAAATTTTTACATCTAATTATTTAATATCCAGACAAGTAGCAAATATGTGGATGTGTTATTCAAGGGTGGGTAAAAGCAGAAAATATTGGTACATCTATCCAAAGACTGTGTTCTCAGTTAAGCGATCTAAGTATGCAATCGCTACATGCTGCAAATTATGATCTAAACTACTGTTTCGATAATGATGAAGTTCAACGTCTTATGGAGGATTCTGAAAATTACAACTTGGGTGCAAACGCATGTAAGAAATACATTTGTGGCATTTTAAATTTAGATGAATTTTGTGAAGAAATGGTTCAATTGGATTTGAAACGTTGTCTGTATGAAATAGACAAATACTTGCCAAAGGAAATTATTGAAAAATACCATCTAGAACAATCTGAAGATGATGAAGAGGATTATGAAAACATAGACAATTAATTTGCATATATTCATATTTTCACTGCAATGTATTATTAGAAAGTGTTTATAATAAAACATTGTGTATATTCTTATTTTCACTGCAAATGTATTATTAGAAAATGTTTATAATAAAAATGAAATATGTATGTATGTTTTTTGATTTTCTCTAGTTGCAGGTTAAAATAAAATAAATAACACTTGTTTATAGATTACATATATTTTTTATTACCTATTTGCTCACATTACTAAATAATTATTACTATTAAGCATTAGATAAACATATTAATTATAATTTTATATTTAAATATACAATACACTTATTAATAAATTGAACATTTAGTAGAGTATTGTGATTTTAGTGATCAGATGTTTTACTTAGAGCCAACAAAACCACTTTGAACTGAACCATCTAAGGCGCTGTAACTTAAGTATGCATCATGAAGTATAAGGGCATATACTCGAGTTTGTTCTGGAAACTTGGTTTTCCGGGTTTCAAATTCTATTTTTATGTCAACAGTTGATGACTTCATGGCGTCCGGTTGGTGGAAGCAATCAAGGACAAACAGCGGATTTTTTTCTGAATTCTCCAAGATCCATGTCTTAATAACTACGATTCAAGTTTTCATAGGCGTAGTAAGCGGCAGAATCGAGTTTCTTATCGAAATCTAAATTTCAACGGTCATATGGGAACACTTCAGAGTTTAAATATAGCCGAATATTGTTAATATCTGTTCTATCATTGGAATAATTATTGTATTGAAAACCTATAATGATATAGCGTGGCCTCTGCTAGTGGTTTTAACGGCCCATATATCTGAGGCTGTATCACGTAAACTAGGTAACTCATAAAGGTCCCACATGCGGTAGGCCATTTTAACTTTAGCATTGCAACCACTTTTATTAATTCGAATCAATAGTTTAAGTTTTTGACGTTCTTCAGGTACAATATGTCTTATCTTCCATTCAATCTTGTTAATTTTTAATTCAGCATCCACCTTCCCTATGTATGTATGAGCTATTATTAAAATTAGTTCCTGCTTTGTATTCAAAATACTGTTACGCCACTGGACTGTGTTGACTGGTTAGATTAGGCTGGAATTGTACACGAACGGCCGGGAATATTCTGGAGTGCTCTAGATTGGGTCAATGGATGTATAAATAAGACGCACGGTGGGCCGAGATTTAATCTTAAGTTGAACGTGAACGAGTGAAGAAGCAATAAGAAAGAGACTTATAAGTGTTCAGTTGTGATTATAGTTAAGACATTAATTAATCTATTGTTATTAATTTTTAATTAGTAAATAAAGTAGTGAGTAAGTGTTACCTGGACTTTCAATCAACGAATCTACGAGTGTAGGTGTTTGTGGGGATAGCAAACACGTAACAATTTGGTGTCGGAAGTGGATTGGAAGAGAAATTTCTGGAATATTCGAAAAGGTTCTACAGTGTTCTTCTCAGAAATTAGTGGTAACACGGAGAATTAAGCTACTGGACAGTGTTTGGAGGACTATTTCTGGACTGAATAGTGACTTTAAAGTGGATTTCGAGAAGTTTCTAGAACATTCGATTTAGAAATAGTTGCAAATACGCGAGTGCCGCTAGTAATAACGTGTTGTAGACTGAGAAAAAGGACTACTAGTGCAATTTCGGGAAAATTCTAGAACATTCTATTTGGAAACTACAGGAGATACGTGAATTGTGTCGACGGGAACGTGTTGTAGACTTAAAAACAAGTCTATAAGTGACTTTTAGTGACAATTCTAGAACATTCGATTTGGAAACCACAGAAGATACGTAGACTGTGTTAACGGAAACGTGTTATAGACTCAAAACAAGACTTATCAGTGATATTTCGTGAAAATTCTCGAACATTCCATTGGACAATTAGTGGAGATAAGTGAATTTTGTCAACACAAAAGAGGTATAGACTCTAAATAAGACTTTCTAGTGCTGTTTCGAGATTTTTCTGGAACAATCCATTATTAAAATAGACGTGACATTTTACGGATTTTATAGCGTAATAAACTTTATTTTGAACTGATTTACGTGTCGTGAATTAATGCCAATAACAAGAAGTATGGCGGAGAAACAAACATAGGACTTGCTAGCAGCGTTGTTGGAACGAATGAATGATCAAGAAAGGATACGAAAAGAAGACAAAGAAGAACAAGAAAGAATACGACAAGAAGAGAAAGAAGAACAGAGAAAAATTATGGAAGCTCAAGAGAGAAAACGCCAGGAAGAAAAAGAAGAACAAGAAAGAATACGACAAGAAGAAAAAGAAGAACAAGAGAGAAGACGACAGGAAGAAAAAGAAGAACAGGAGAGAAGACGCCAGGAAGAAAAGGAAGAGCAAAGAAAGGAACACCAGGAAGAATTAAGAAAAATGTTTGAAGAACAAGAAAAATGGCGAGTCGAGGAAAGAGAAGATTTCAAAAGAAGCCTAGATGAACAGCAAGCAGCTATTTTCTCCCTCACTGAAAAATTTAAAGGAGATGTTATCGAAAAAGTCACTGAAGTCGCAGGGAAAGTCTGTGAAGTCGAAGGACAAGTCATGGAAGTTAAAGGAGAAGTCATAGAAGTTAGAAGAAAGTTTGAGGGAGAAATAACTGAAGTTAAAGGAAAAGTCGGTGAAGTTGAAGGGGAGATAGCCCGGTTGAAACACCAATTAAGAGAGAAGGGAGGCCAATTAGTACTGTCGTCTGGTGCTAGATTACAACCACCTTCCTTCGACGGTCAAAGTTCATGGTCAACTTATAAGAGACAGTTTGAGGCAGCTGCACGTTCAAATAACTGGAACGATGAGGAAAAGGCAACAGCATTGGTATTAGCACTAAGGGGCCAAGCATTAGACCTGCTCCAAACAATTCCTGCCGCACAGCAACAAAACTTTAGCATTTTGGAGGCAGCGTTAGAACTAAGATATGGCGACCAACATCTCGCCCAAGTATATCAGGCTCAGCTCAAATCACGCAGACAACGAGGTGGAGAAAGCCTCCAGGAGTTCGAAGCTGCGGTAGAAAGATTAGCCCATCTAGCCTATCCTGATGCACCAATGGAATTTCAACAACAGTTAGCAGTTAGTACATTTATTGATGGAGTAAAAGACCAGGAAGTTAGGCGAATTCTTAAGTAGGCCAGGCATAAGCTTAGTAGTGAGGCTTTTGTACATGCACTGGAGATTGAGGCTGCCTATAAGGATACCACCCAATCAAATCAGAGAGTACGAGCTGTGAGTGTGGAGGAAGACAAGCCAGACAACACAACACAAAATCTGATATCTGATCTACACAAGATGATCACCCAACTACTGACAAAATCGAACTCCCAGCAGAGACAAGACCAACAACAAAATAGTGGGAGGCCGAATGGAGGCATCCGTTGTTATAGGTGTGGCAAAGTGGGCCATATCAAGAGGAACTGTCGTCAACGCAGCCCAGAAAGGGTAAATGCTGCTGTGGTTGAGGAGCTACAGGAAAACTAAAGATGGCTGGCAATTTGGGGGCTGCGCTGGCCAAGAAATGTTGTGACCCCCGAGAAATAAAAGTTTCCCAACTTCGAAGAGTTCAAAGTAGTCTGTTGTTGGAGGGTTATGTAAATAAGAAGAAATGTGTGTTCACAATCGACACAGGAGCTACGTCATCAATAGTACGGGCAGGATTCATAACGGGTATCAAAGTAAATAAAGGACAGAATGGATTAGTCATCCGGACAGCTACGAGAGATAGGGCGGCGGTTCATGGGGAAGTCGACATGCAGGTGCAGATTGGCCGCTTATGTTTTAAACACCAAGTTATCGTAGCTGACATTACAGATGACTTCATTTTAGGATTAGACGTTATGGAAAAATATGGATTTGTACTTGATGTTGGAGAACGAGTTCTCAAGATTGGAAATGAAGAAATTATTCTTTCAACGGCAGGTGAAAAATTCCATAATATCAGGCTACTAACTTCGAGGACAGTAAACATTCCTGCACGAACAGAGAAAGTAATTGAGGCCGTCCTGGAGGAA
Organism: Rhamnusium bicolor; assembly: GCA_029963845.1. Classification (NCBI taxonomy): domain Eukaryota; kingdom Metazoa; phylum Arthropoda; class Insecta; order Coleoptera; family Cerambycidae; genus Rhamnusium; species Rhamnusium bicolor. The sequence continues at coordinate 118,471 of JANEYF010005599.1, read as the reverse complement.
AATTCTGTGGGATACCGCTTTGGCCTCGTTGAGAGGGACGACTCAATTAAAATGACAGACAATGTGATCCTGGCAAGGACTTTAACACAGACTACAGACAATATACCGATTAGAGTGGTTAACCTAAATTCACACTCAGTGACGTTCAAAGAAGGCGAAGCAATTGGCACCTATGAACCAGTCACATTGATTGCGAGATGTGAAGAACAAATCTTTGGAGCTTCATCTACAGATATGGACCAAGAAGTTGTAAGGATGTTAAATGCCCAGTTAGAACATTTAACTCCAGATGAACATAGAGAAGCTTTAAAATTCTTGCAGAAGGAAAGTACAGTATTTGCAAAGGACACAGAAGCTCTTACAAAGACCAACATAATGCAACATCGGATAAATACTGGTGAATCAGCTCCTATTCGTCAACCACCTAGGAGGCTCCCATTAGCAAAACAAGAAGAGGCTTCCGCAATGTTACAGAAGATGCTTAAAGACGGAGTTATTGAGGAATCAACCAGTCCTTGGTCGTCGCCAGTAGTTTTGGTTGCTAAGAAAGATGGAACTTTAAGATTCTGTGTCGACTACAGGAAGCTGAATGACGTCACAAGAAAAGACAGCTATCCTTTACCCCGAATTGATGACACACTAAGTACGCTGGCAGGTTCACAGTGGTTTTCCACTCTAGATCTTCGAAGTGGATATTGGCAAGTGGGACTTTATCCAGATGACAAAGATAAGACAGCCTTTTCGACAGGAAGTGGCCTTTATCAATTCACTGTGATGCCTTTCGGCCTGTGCAATGCGCCAGCGACTTTTGAAAGACTGATGGAACTGGTACTACGAGGACTAACTTGGAAGACATGTCTAGTTTATCTTGATGATGTGATGGTTATGGGACGGGATTTTAAGGAGCATTTGAAGAACCTTCAAGAAGTGTTTGGAAGAATTAAAAATGCACACCTGAAATTAAATCCCAAAAAGTGCTTAATGTTCCAGAAAGAGGTAAAATTCCTAGGACATGTCGTGTCTTCGGAGGGGATAAGAACAGACCCAGATAAGATTTCTTCAGTACGAGATTGGCCGAGGCCTTCAAATGTTCACGAAGTAAGAAGCTTCCTTGGCCTATGCACTTACTACAGACGATTTGTGGAACGATTTGCTGATATTGCGAAGCCACTACATCGGCTTACAGAAGAGAAGGTTCAGTACCAATGGACACAAGAGTGCGAAACATCATTCAGAACACTAAAATCAGCACTGTGTTCGAGTCCGGTTCTTTCATACCCAGAACGGAAAGGCCTCTACGTATTAGACACAGATGCCAGTAATTCTGGACTTGGATGTGTTCTTTCCCAAATTCAAAATGGACAGGAAAAAGTAATTGAATACTTCAGCAAGACGTTGTCGAAGCCAGAACGTAACTATTGTGTGACACGGAAGGAACTATTGGCCATTGTCAAGTCCATAGACCATTTTCACAAATACCTATATGGACAACATTTTAAAGTTCGGACCGACCATGCTGCATTAAAGTGGTTATTACAATTGAAGACTCCGGAAGGCCAACTAGCTCGTTGGATAGAAAAACTACAGCAATACGATTTTAAAATCGAACATCGTCCTGGAAAATCCCATAGAAATGCAGACGCTCTCTCCAGAAGACCCTGTCGGGAAGACTGCAAGCACTGCCACCGGGTGGAAAAACAACAAGGGATAATAATTGTAAACACCGTTAAAATTGATGTTCCTGACGATTGGACAAGACAGACATTAAGAGAAGAGCAGTTAAAAGATCAAGAAACTGGTCCTATTCTGGAATGGAAAGAAAGAGGAGCCCGACCAGGCTGGAAGGACATTTCAGACAAGTGGGACTGAAGGCTTTGTGGGCACAATGGGATTCCCTTAGAGTAGAGGATGGCCTGTTGAAAAGAGCTTGGGAAAGTCCAGACGGGAAGGAAATTACTTTGAGATTGGTAATTCCCAGGTGTCGCATACCAAAGGTACTCCAGGAAGTGCATAATGGAACATCTGGCGGACATTTTGGCATCAACAAAACTCTCACTAAAGTACGCGAACGATTCTACTGGGTGAACAGCCGCCAAGATGTGGAAGCTTGGTGCCGCAAATGTGAAGTTTGTGCGGCAAGTAAGGGACCACGGACAAGAAGTAAGGGCCAAATGAAACAATATAACGTAGGGGTTCCTTTTGAGCGAATTGCGATCGATGTAGCTGGTCCATTCCCCGTGACAGATGATGGGAATAAATACATCTTAGTTGCCATGGATTATTTCAGTAAGTGGCCTGAAGCTTATGCCATACCCAACCAAGAAGCAGCCACTGTCGCTCAAGCTCTGGTAGATAATCTAGTATGTCGATTTGGCGTGCCCCTAGAATTGCATTCGGATCAAGGAAGAAACTTTGAATCAGGGGTATTTCAGAAGATGTGTCGCTTACTGGGAATTCATAAGACAAGAACAACAGCCCTACATCCACAATCAGACGGAATGGTGGAGAGATATAATAAAACCATGGAGGAGCACCTATCCAAAGTGGTTGAGAAACATCAGAGAGATTGGGACCGTCATTTACCTCTTTTCCTTATGGCCTACAGGGCCTCCATTCATGAAACAACAAAACAGACGCCAGCTCGCGTGATGTTTGGACGTGAGATTAGACTGCCATGTGACTTGGTATTTGGCACACCAGATGAGGAGCGATTTTCCATAAATGACTACGCCGATGAAGTAGGTGAACGGCTAAGGAATTGTAACAACCCGGGGTTGTTATGTAATTGTTTTCTTAATGTAGGATGGGTGTTAGTCGGTGGTTACTAATAGTTTGAATTGGACTATGAAAGGAAGTATTTGTTGAGTCCACCCTGTATAGTGTAGGCCTAGCATTAAAGAAAATTATTAATTACCGTTTTATTTTGGGTAGATATAAGGAAATAAATTTGGGAATATCAGGATAAAATTGACCGAGTAGGAAGTTTTTTTATTTTAAATTTATAAAAAAGATTTTTAATGGAAAATTAAATTAAATAACTGCTAAGGTTTTGTTAGACAGGCCGGGCGGCGGACTTGAAAGAGATAATTTACAACGAAAGTAAAGGATGTTTATATTTGCTTAAGACGTTTGGCGACGCTGATAAGTTCAGGAAAAATTCACAGCAAGATTTCTGTGAAATCCGAGATAACAAAAACGCTGAGTCAATGTGAACCACAGAGCTAAATAGCGAAAAACATGGTTGCCACATACCATTTGGCCGAGAGTCCGAACAAAGAACGATAATGACGGCCTCGTGGGATATGGCAACTTCAGGCAGCTAGTAATAAAATTTAAAAACAGGACTAGGAACGCCACCTAGCGGGGATCGCGAGCGCACTGTTCCGCGATTGGTTCTTTTAAAATAAGAACTGGGGGAGTAGGGATTTAGGAGGAAAAAAAAGAAGTGGATGAAGAGAAATTAAAAGTAGGGGATTCTGTTCGGGTACGGTCGAAGCCGGTCAAGGAAAAGTCGGCCGAAATAAAGTTTGTCGTGTAAACAAGTGTTAGAATCTTGGAGTACGTTTTTTTGGAAAAAAAAAAGGAGGAAAAAAAGAGATTCCTGTTAGCGACGCGGTCGAAGCCGGTCACAGGAAAAGTCGGCGCGAAATAAAGTTTGTCGCGTAAAAAGTTTAGAATTTTGTAGAATTTTGGGATACGTTTTTTTGAACGAAAAAAAACCGAGATTAAAGGGGATTCCTGTTCGAGAGACGGGCGAAGCCGGACACAGGGAAAAGTCGTTGCACGGGAAAATAAAGAGTTTCGAGTTATAGGTGATCACGTTGTTCTTTTTTCTTTTAAAGTGGTTTTGAAAGAAAATTACGAGAGTCCGGGACTCCGGTACGTTTGGCAGTGTGCTTAAAGGAATTTTAGGTGCGAAATAAGTGAACGGGTGGTGTGAGCCTAGGGTGGACGTATTAAAGGATTTTATGGAGTTTTGGTAAGTGGAAATTATATTTTGTCATAACCAGATTCACTAACCCTAAGTATAAGTAACGAGTGGCTCAGGTAGGAGCTTGGTAGCTAAATTTAAAGATTGCCTTGTTCTGGGCATTTGATCATAAGAACACATAAGGATTGGGTGATGCGCCTGTAGGGCCCGTCTACTCCAATTTAGGGTAGCGATAAATAAATATACCTCTAAAGTTAGACCGGTCCCAAGTATTTACTATAGAAAGGTAGATAGAAAAGCTTTATATATAAAGGCCAATGAAGATAGGCACCTATATAATTGTTTGGTTTTGCTAATTTATATTTTTGTATTAAATTTGTTAAATTTTTCTTCTCTAAATTTAAATGCAGTTTTATATGTTCTAGTAACAGGGGTAATGATGGTTTAAATTTATGAAATGTTTTTTTTTATTTGTTTTGTTTGTTTCAAGTTGTATTAGGCTATGATACCTTTTAGTATTTTGATTTGATATATATATTATCCTCTTTCTCGAGTACGAAATATAGATAATTTTGTTCCTTAAGAAGAGAGTTTTTCTGGCCTACCCTCCTCCAACTATCATCCCCTTAATTTATACTAGGCATTTGTGAAGCCCTAGGGGCCCACGTCAACGAGGGATTGGTGATAAATCTAAAACCAGAGGCTACCCAGGTATAGGTTTGTAGAAAAGGTGGTAACTGGTTGGTAAAGCGAAAAAATAATTCCAAATTTTTCCGTCTGACGTAACCTAGTTACTGACGTCGGTGGTGGCAGCGGGAAACCTACCCTTCATTCAGTTTTGTTAACCGACCAGTTATTACACGGATCTATACCTATGTAAAACCATATATATTTAAATAAAAACATACAGCGAGGGTATAACGCCCCAAAACCAACCAGCTGATTTGTTACACTGGTGGCAGCGGTGGGATGAAATAAATTAGTCGAAGGGGATGAAATAAATTAGTTGAAGGGGATGAAATAAATTAGTTGAAGGGGATGAAATAAATTAGTTGAAGGGGATGAAATAAATTAGTTGAAGGGGATGAAATAAATTAGGGAGGATAAAGGTTAATAAGGGACACTTTTGAATTTTTTTTAGTGGATGTAAAGAATAAGGTGAAACTTAATTTGTCTCACAAGGAGAGAAAATTATCTTGAGGGTGCGATTTTTTTTTGTTTTGTAAAACATATTAAAATTTGGTGATTGTGTTGAATTTTGTGTTGGAAATTTTATTTTTTTGTGTGACCAGGTATAAAAATTTTTTTTTGTTAGTTGGAGTGGAAAAAAATTTATTTATCCGATTGAGGAAGGCAATTTTTTTTGGGAGTAATTTTGATGGACATAATTTTATTTTTTTTAAGTAAGAATATATATATTTATGTTTGAAAAAGCACCTTTTACTTATTTTAAATAGGGAAGGTTGGGGTTAATAGAGCGAAATAAAGATTTGCCAAGTCACTGGTAAAATTGTAGAGGTTATTTTTTTTATTATTTTATTAATATCAGTGAATAAATCATTTGTGGGACTATTAAATTTCGAAATAAATAATATTTTCTGTGCTGTGACATTTCCGCGTTGAAGTAGCTAGCATACAGGGTCAGGCAGACATTTGGGAATTCTGGACTCTTAACAGAAACTTGTATTGCGGAGAATTGGTTTAGAAATATAGACCTGTACAGCTTTATAGAAAAAAAAAACTGGGATATGACAGTGTGCTATATACAGGGTGAGAACAAATAGTCAGACCAAATAAAGTTAAGAGTTTAGAAAAATAATTTTTTTTTGTGAGTGGTTTAATAATTTTTTTTTTCTCTCTCTTTTGTTTTAATTAATTTTAGTAGAATTTTGAATAGTGGAATTTAAGGAAAAAGTTGGGTTTTGAGAAAATTATAGTTTAATTTTGATTTTTTTGATTTTGATTTGGATTTTTTTTTCTTTGTTTGTTGTGCTGTCTGTAAAAGAAAAAGGAAAGGAATAATTTTATTTTGATAGCCGTGCGACTTTAGTTATTTGATTTTTTTTTTTTGACTGAACCAACCATATACCAGGGCACGTTGAAAGGTTTGCTTAAGTAATTGTTTCGCCTAGACTATAACGTAGGAAGTAAAGAGTAGACTATCGTATATACAGGGAATTTTTTTTTTGGGGAGTATTTGGAAATACTTAAAGTAAGTATTCGCCTAATAGATTAAATTTTATTTTATAAAGCTTTGGGGTCAAGCGGGTTGATAGATTAGAGATTAATTAATATACAGGGGCCAAATCGAAAAGTTTCAATAGGAACTGATTAGTGTTAGTAATTACTTTTTGAAATTTTATATACAGGGTGAGTTGAAAAGTATACGAGTTACTAAATTTTGAATTTGCATATATATGGTGAATTAAAAATAAATATACGTGCTACTGGTTTTGGAAATTAAGTATACAAAGTGAATTAGAAAAGGTAGACAAAGAATAAAAGGAAATTTTACAGAGATTTGTATAGGTATGGGAGATAAAGATCTCCTTAGTATATAGCAGAAGTGTGCCGAAGGTAATTGACAGGTTTGTGCTTAAAGCTATTTAGATAATACGAGCCCACTCTAAAATGTTTACTACTAACCCATTAACCCTTTCTACAACTACACCCACTACTACCACCGCAGTAGCTGGTGGATCTATAACTTCGCCAGGGAGCAGCGGAGTAGGAACAGGAACCGCAGGTATAGCGAGAGGATCTATGATGTATTCTCTAGGAATGATAGCGTCCACTTTAGATAACTTTAATGGTAGGGATGTTACGCGATACTTAGAGAAATTGGAACAACGCGCTAAATTAGATAATTGGTCGGAAATTGAAACATTAAACTTGTTAAAATTTAAATGTGTAGGCGCGGCTTATGACTTTTTGAAATCAGATGAAACCTTGGATACGTTAGATTATAGGGCTCTTAAAGCCAGACTTATCGAAAATTTTGTACCTACGCGATTTCCAGGGGAAGGACAAATAGGGTTAAGTAAATGCTATCAGCGGTATGAGGAAACCGTTACGGAGTATTGCACGCGGTTACGTATTGCGGGGGCCCGTGTATTGGAAGAAGATCTTAGGATGGCGACTCCGGAAGAAGTACCGGGGTTGAGAAAGAAAAAATCAAGATTTGCTACTGAATCAGTTTAAGGTGGGGCTGAAGAAGGAAATTATGAAAGATGTAGGGGTACTGTTGCTACGAGAACAACACTTAACGTTAAATAAGGCGGAGGAATTGGTTAAACTCCACGAAGTCAACTTGAGAATGGTCCAAGGAAAAAATATGTCGGCGCAGAAGATATCACAAATAAAATGTTACTCGTGTAATGGTTTGGGACATTTTGCCCGAGACTGCAAGAAAAGAGAAGCGTACCGGCAGGGGTCGGGGAAGGACGAATGTTATAGATGTTACCAGAGCGGACACTGGGCAAGGGACTGCCCACAAAAAAATTATGGTGCCAGGAAAGAAGTGCGAGGAAACGTAGAAGTGCAGCAGGATTTTGATAGCACTGCAAGGAGACCTCGTTATGAAGAAAGAAGAGCTAGTAATGAAAATACATGGAAACTAGGGCAGAGGAGCGAACAAGATAAAGGAAGGTTTTATGGGAACCAAGGATTTAATAGTGGAAGTACTGATAGGCCACGAAGACAGGATCCGCCTAGAGGGGGATATATAGGGGCGGTACAACGAGATGTACGAAGAAATATACAGAGAGAGGTACAAAGAGATGTACAAAGAGATGTACGAAGAGATATACAGAGAGAGGTACAAAGAGATGTACGAAGAGATATTCAAAGAGAGGTACAAAGAGAAGTACGAAGAGATGAACCGAGAGAAGTACAAAGAAATGTACATAATAGAGGAAGAGAATATGGGCGTCACCCTTCGAGTCAGGAAGAGGAAGCCCAAAAGGCAGAAGTCCTTAAACTAATATACCCTTCTAACTTACCCCGATTAGAAGGAGGTGGAGGTAATAAAGGGGGAGCAATAAAAACCTTGAGGAAAGGTACACCGCAGGACAAGGGGAGTAAGGTACCAGGAAATAGACAAGAAAATGGGACCAATGGGTCGGTGTTGATACCCTGTTTTAAGCCGTGGGGATATCAAGGGATATTACCGTATGTGGTTAATTTGGAACTTAATGGTAGGCGCTGTAGATGTTTAGTGGACACCGGTGCCGCGATGTCGTTAATAAGGGAAAGCCTAGTGAGAGAAGAAAATTTTAGAAGATACAGAAGAGAAGATTTAACGCTGGTAGGGGTTACTGGCCATGTTATGAAAAATTTCGGAATGATATATGCGGACTTACTATTGCCGGCGTCAAGGAGGCGCTTAAACGGAGCGTTTATGGCATGCGGAAATCAAGCATTCGAAGATAATGGCATTGACATACTGCTGGGAAGGGATTTCTTAGCGGATCATGATGCACAGATATTTTGCGGCGATGAGCCGATGATAACACTTTTAGGAGAGAGTGTGCTGCCGACGCATTATGGAAATGGAAGGGAATATGAGGAGTATAGCAAGAATATCGACGAGATCGGAGAAAGTCGGTCGAAGAAAAAATACATAGGAAATAAGTACTTGGCCTTAAAGGGGGAAGTAAGTCCTCGATGTTATAGAGATGACAAGGGGCAAGAAGTAATTCGTAGGGGGACCTCAGGGGACGGGATTGCGAAGACCCAGGCTAGCGGTCGATTGGAAACAAGACTGGGAGCACTGGCTACAGGTTGTCGGAGAGTTCTATAGGAAGAAAGTTATCTCTCCGCCAAGAAAAATTTATCCACGCTTACGAGCAGAGGAAAGAATAACGGAAAGTGTTTCCGTTACTAACGCCGAGATAGAAGCGGAATGGCCCCGTCTAGGAAAGACGGAAGAGATAAGCCACCGACCCACTATGAAAGACATTGGAGAAATAGAACAAAATGAAGGCCAGCCTAAAGGACTGGCAGAACAAGAGTTACTAAAAAGAGGAAGAATACTTTGCACGAATGAAGCGCAAGCGGTTAACCCAAGCGGAGCATGCGGCATAACGGCCGATAGCACTAAGGAAACTGAATTGAAACTGATGGTGCAACAATGGAGGCAACGATTTTATGGCTTATACGACGATCAAGGTGTATTGAGGAGGAAAATACAAGAATATGAAGGTCTTCTGGAAAAGTGTAAGGAGGGATTCAGTATTTTGGGAACAGGATGTGAGAAACCCACTAAACAAATGACTCAAGACTCAACGGTGGATGAAGCAAGTATATTGGCAAAGGAAGATATAGTAGTGCCTTCAAAAACGGAGATAGTACGTCAGGGACGACTCAAACAGAAATTTGGAGGAAAAGCGGAATTAACGTCGCAACGAAGAAATGTTGGCGAAGTAGCTAAGCTCTCTTTGCCTAAAAGGGTATATGCTCAGGTATATGAGAATATTGAAAGTGCCAAAATTAGACGTAATAAACCATACGACAGGAAAACTAAAGAGAGAAAGTTCGATTTGGGGGACTTAGTAAACTTAAAAGATTTGAGTACGACTGTGGGGATTTCAAAAAAATTGGCGAAATCATGGACGTGGCCGTATAGAGTCATTGAGGTCATAGGACCGGTAAACTACAAAATTAGGAAGGTACATGGTAGAGACGAACAGGTGGTTCATGTAAATCGGTTAAAAAAATATTATGAGGAGGAAAGTCAGTTGGACGGAACAGAGGATGAAGACGACCGTGAAGAGGCGCTAAATGGAAGCGACGAGGAGGACGATGAAAAGCAGGATTCGACACTCAAATTACCGCTGATTCCCCAATGGATAGAGATTCCAGTAAATATTAGAGATAAAGAAGATTTAGAAGAAGATATTAAGGACGAAGTGAGTGAAAGCGAGGAGGAAGCTGAGGAGCCCGTGTTCCTAAGACGATCTACGAGAATACGGCGCCCCCTAATAGATTAGATTTGTAGTGTTCTATTGAATCTTGTTAGCTCGAATTCCGTAAATTTACAGTCGGGTAATAAATTCCTCGTAGTATAGTGATAGTTAATAGCGTTTAGTCGAATTAAGGGGCATTCGGGAGACCCGGATTCCAAGATATCTGCGGAGTAGAGATAATCGTCCTATATAGGAAACTAAAAGAGTTTAAGTTATAATCGGCGAGCGGAGCAATTATACGGCCGACTCGCCGCAATGTGAGATATTAATGAGTCTCCAGCCACTCCCTCTCCACCTACGGCCGAGTCGTAGGAGCTTTTCTTTTGTTTTTTTTTGTTTCGTAATAGTCACAATTTCACGCAATCGGAGAGGAGACCTATAGGCTGCCTTAAAGGTTAAGGACAGCCGACACCCCGGCATTACTTGGCATTTGGCCAAGTGAATGCCGTTTTTCTAGTATTAGGAATTTAATTACAGGGCTATCTGGCTGGTATGCCTTAATTATTGGATTGACCGTAAGTAGCCCTGGGAGGATAGAGGAAAAGAGTTGATAGTAGACGAAGTTTCAAGGGGAATTACTCACGTCAAGATTTTTGTTTTATTACGAGTATGTTAATTTTAGTAAATTTAAAGGGAAATATAGTCTAATTTTTTTTTATTACCATTGTCCCACTGATGGTTGCAATGAAGGGACCCAATGCAAGCATCAACTGGGCTCTAGTTAAGAGCTTAATTTAAAAAAAAAGAATGTACTGTAGGTGATATAAAATGCTTTGTATTGATTGAGTGTTATATTTTGGTTCTATAGAGATAATGGCTAAGGGTACGAAGGGAACCAGGAAAATGGGAATGTGGTTAGCAACTGTAATATGGCTCATCTGGTCATCACATAGGCTGAGAGTGGATGGGTTGATTGCATTCGATTGTGAAAGTGAAAATGCGGAGATCTCCACGATATCGTTACGTGACGTGGCACAGTGTCCAGAACCAGGTTCTGCGTACCGGAACGAGGCAGTGTTCGTTCGAGTTTTACAAAGAAAGGAAATAGGACTTCAACACGTATGGTCGTGCTTAATCGAAGTAACGCGCCTGATTACGCACTGTGGTATGCACAGTCATAGTTCAGTGGTGGAAGGAGGACTTTTAAATTTTATTCACCAAGTAGGAGGAGAAGAGTGTCGGTTAATTCATCGATATCGAACTTTTAAAATGTATCAGCAAACTATAGGCCAAATTGTTTTAAATGGAACCACGACTGCATCTGTAACGCTGCACGGGAGTGTAGACCTTACCGGGAGATGTGAGGGGGTAAAGTATCAAGAGAATGGGAATTCATGGCATAATGTCATTGTAACTGCCGCCATTAAGATTTCACTTATAGACTATTACGCTAATGTTAAGCTGAAGGAGAATGAGGTTAGCCTCCGAGGGGGAGTTACCTGTCCGTTTTTAAAAGGATATTGTTTCGATACGACACTAGGAGAAAGTACATGGGAAGTGACCACGCAGGAGGCGTGTGAAGAACAATTTAGCTTATTATATGCGGGACTAGCCGAAAAAGTTACCTATAACCAGACCCAGGAACAGTATATAGTAGTCGAAAGTGATATAAAGGTTTTTGCAATAACTCTCATGAAGAGAGTACATTTCTGCAATTTGGAGTTATGGCAGACAGAGCACCCGAAGCTTTTAGTCAGCGAGGGGTATACTCAAAAAGTGCAGCCGCCCACTGTCGTTTTACCGCAAGACGTTGATTTAATGGCTTATATCAATAGTAAATTTTTGTATGTGGAACAGGCCTATAAACGAGGATTAGAAAATGCGTATATAGATACTATTCACCGAAGATGTTTGGCTTACCGAGAAATTCTAAAGAACAGATTAATGTTAGCTCCTTTGGTCCCGGACGCAGCAAGTCAAATTATCCAAGGCAAAGAGGGGTATGTAGGCCGAGTATTAGGGGAAGTGCTATACATACTTAAATGTGTTCCTAAACAAGTAAAAATTAGAAGAGCCAAGAAATGTTTTCAAGAACTCCCTATTGAGGTAGACAATAAAACTAAGTTTATGACCCCGATTACTAGAATTATCCAAAATTTTGGGCAAGAAATAGATTGCAGTGTAGTGACCCCACCATTATATCATGTCGACGGGGAATGGATAGGACTGGTACCGATGCCTACTGTGAAAAAGGCGCCTAAGGAATTGGAAATTAAAGAAACTCCGCGGGTGAATTTCCACCCAATCCAGCCACTAGGTTCCCGAGGGTTATATACCCAAGAAGAAATAAGTAAAGTACAGACATTATTTACGTTCGGCTTAGAAAGGAAGGTGGTGGAAAATATTATAACTAGACGCGTGGCCGGCATGGAAGCCGAAGGCCAAGGATTTTCAACCCTAGGAATGTTTAACCCAGAGGAATTAAAAGATCTCGCCCACTCTACCATGAAACAAATGTGGGGATGGTTCTCCGATTTGGGAATTTTTATGAGCGGACTAATCGGCTTCTACTTTATCTTTCGAATTATCAAATACACGCTTGGGGTTATTATTAATGCGTTCCAGTTATATCGTACTATAGGAGGAGGCATCGCCCTGCTAGCCTGCCTCTGGAACAATTTAACCATGTGGGTCATCCATCATCACCATGAAAGAAGTGCGGAAACGCGAAGAGACAATGAAATGCGGGGAAATAAAATAGACAATAACGACTTAAAGACAGTAGTGAGTAACATAAGTGACGCGCCTATAAACACTTCGATAAGTTCAGGTTTAGGACTCTATCCGACTATACGCGAAGAGCCTCATTGGACTGAAACCGAGGTGCAATCGCGTGGGAACTAACTCTAATAGTTGTGTAATCAGGAGAGACAATAGACAATTTCTGGCAATCTATACCTATCCTCTCTTTAGTGCGATTGTGAATAACCACCAGAAACGAAAGAAAAAAGGGAACTGTCCAGTGTAACGATATGAAGAAGAATGGTGAATGTGCACGGAGTGCGTACTAAAAAAGATTGTCGGGAAACTTTGTACTCTAGTAATAGTAAGAAGAGAGGTGCTTATTAAGTACTTGATACTGTTAGGTTTAGTAACTTTGTTAAAAATTAAGTATAGGAATCCTTGTGGTCAGATGCCAAAATGAGCGACGAAATTTTAGGGTCTAAAAGTTGTGGCCACGAAGGAGGCGCAAAACTTTTTTAAAGGGGGAAGTATTGTAACAACCCGGGGTTGTTATGTAATTGTTTTCTTAATGTAGGATGGGTGTTAGTCGGTGGTTACTAATAGGCAAAGAGAGCTTAGCTACTTCGCCAACATTTCTTCGTTGCGACGTTAATTCCGCTTTTCCTCCAAATTTCTGTTTGAGTCGTCCCTGACGTACTATCTCCGTTTTTGAAGGCACTACTATATCTTCCTTTGCCAATATACTTGCTTCATCCACCGTTGAGTCTTGAGTCATTTGTTTAGTGGGTTTCTCACATCCTGTTCCCAAAATACTGAATCCCTCCTTACACTTTTCCAGAAGACCTTCATATTCTTGTATTTTCCTCCTCAATACACCTTGATCGTCGTATAAGCCATAAAATCGTTGCCTCCATTGTTGCACCATCAGTTTCAATTCAGTTTCCTTAGTGCTATCGGCCGTTATGCCGCATGCTCCGCTTGGGTTAACCGCTTGCGCTTCATTCGTGCAAAGTATTCTTCCTCTTTTTAGTAACTCTTGTTCTGCCAGTCCTTTAGGCTGGCCTTCATTTTGTTCTATTTCTCCAATGTCTTTCATAGTGGGTCGGTGGCTTATCTCTTCCGTCTTTCCTAGACGGGGCCATTCCGCTTCTATCTCGGCGTTAGTAACGGAAACACTTTCCGTTATTCTTTCCTCTGCTCGTAAGCGTGGATAAATTTTTCTTGGCGGAGAGATAACTTTCTTCCTATAGAACTCTCCGACAACCTGTAGCCAGTGCTCCCAGTCTTGTTTCCAATCGACCGCTAGCCTGGGTCTTCGCAATCCCGTCCCCTGAGGTCCCCTACGAATTACTTCTTGCCCCTTGTCATCTCTATAACATCGAGGACTTACTTCCCCCTTTAAGGCCAAGTACTTATTTCCTATGTATTTTTTTCTTCGACCGACTTTCTCCGATCTCGTCGATATTCTTGCTATACTCCTCATATTCCCTTCCATTTCCATAATGCGTCGGCAGCACACTCTCTCCTAAAAGTGTTATCATCGGCTCATCGCCGCAAAATATCTGTGCATCATGATCCGCTAAGAAATCCCTTCCCAGCAGTATGTCAATGCCATTATCTTCGAATGCTTGATTTCCGCATGCCATAAACGCTCCGTTTAAGCGCCTCCTTGACGCCGGCAATAGTAAGTCCGCATATATCATTCCGAAATTTTTCATAACATGGCCAGTAACCCCTACCAGCGTTAAATCTTCTCTTCTGTATCTTCTAAAATTTTCTTCTCTCACTAGGCTTTCCCTTATTAACGACATCGCGGCACCGGTGTCCACTAAACATCTACAGCGCCTACCATTAAGTTCCAAATTAACCACATACGGTAATATCCCTTGATATCCCCACGGCTTAAAACAGGGTATCAACACCGACCCATTGGTCCCATTTTCTTGTCTATTTCCTGGTACCTTACTCCCCTTGTCCTGCGGTGTACCTTTCCTCAAGGTTTTTATTGCTCCCCCTTTATTACCTCCACCTCCTTCTAATCGGGGTAAGTTAGAAGGGTATATTAGTTTAAGGACTTCTGCCTTTTGGGCTTCCTCTTCCTGACTCGAAGGGTGACGCCCATATTCTCTTCCTCTATTATGTACATTTCTTTGTACTTCTCTCGGTTCATCTCTTCGTACTTCTCTTTGTACCTCTCTTTGAATATCTCTTCGTACATCTCTTTGTACCTCTCTCTGTATATCTCTTCGTACATCTCTTTGTACATCTCTTTGTACCTCTCTCTGTATATTTCTTCGTACATCTCGTTGTACCGCCCCTATATATCCCCCTCTAGGCGGATCCTGTCTTCGTGGCCTATCAGTACTTCCACTATTAAATCCTTGGTTCCCATAAAACCTTCCTTTATCTTGTTCGCTCCTCTGCCCTAGTTTCCATGTATTTTCATTACTAGCTCTTCTTTCTTCATAACGAGGTCTCCTTGCAGTATAGGAATCCTTGTGGTCAGATGCCAAAATGAGCGACGAAATTTTAGGGTCTAAAAAGTTGTGGCCACGAAGGAGGCGCAAAACTTTTTTAAAGGGGGAAGTATTGTAACAACCCGGGGTTGTTATGTAATTGTTTTCTTAATGTAGGATGGGTGTTAGTCGGTGGTTACTAATAGTTTGAATTGGACTATGAAAGGAAGTATTTGTTGAGTCCACCCTGTATAGTGTAGGCCTAGCATTAAAGAAAATTATTAATTACCGTTTTATTTTGGGTAGATATAAGGAAATAAATTTGGGAATATCAGGATAAAATTGACCGAGTAGGAAGTTTTTTTTATTTTAAATTTATAAAAAGATTTTTAATGGAAAATTAAATTAAATAACTGCTAAGGTTTTGTTAGACAGGCCGGGCGGCGGACTTGAAAGAGATAATTTACAACGAAAGTAAAGGATGTTTATATTTGCTTAATACGTTTGGCGACGCTGATAAGTTCAGGAAAAATTCACAGCAAGATTTCTGTGAAATCCGAGATAACAAAAACGCTGAGTCAATGTGAACCACAGAGCTAAATAGCGAAAAACATGGTTGCCACATACCATTTGGCCGAGAGTCCGAACAAAGAACGATAATGACGGCCTCGTGGGATATGGCAACTTCAGGCAGCTAGTAATAAAATTTAAAAACAGGACTAGGAACGCCACCTAGCGGGGATCGCGAGCGCACTGTTCCGCGATTGGTTCTTTTAAAATAAGAACTGGGGGGAGTAGGGATTTAGGAGGAAAAAAAAGAAGTGGATGAAGAGAAATTAAAAAAAAGGTAGGGAGATTCCTGTTCGGGTCACGGTCGAAGCCGGTCACAGGAAAAGTCGGCGCGAAATAAAGTTTGTCGTGTAAACAAGTGTTAGAATCTTGGAGTACGTTTTTTTTGGAAAAAAAAAAACGAGAAAAAAGAGATTCCTGTTAGCGACGCGGTCGAAGCCGGTCACAGGAAAAGTCGGCGTGAAATAAAGTTTGTCGCGTAAAAAGTTATAGAATTTTGTAGAATTTTGGGATACGTTTTTTTTGAACGAAAAAAAACCGAGATTAAAGGGGATTCCTGTTCGAGAGACGGGCGAAGCCGGACACAGGGAAAAGTCGTTGCACGGGAAAATAAAGAGTTTCGAGTTATAGGTGATCACGTTGTTCTTTTTTTCTTTTAAAGTGGTTTTGAAAGAAAATTACGAGAGTCCGGGACTCCGGTACGTTTGGCAGTGCTTAAAGGAATTTTAGGTGCGAAATAAGTGAACGGGTGGTGTGAGCCTAGGGTGGACGTATTAAAGGATTTTATGGAGTTTTGGTAAGTGGAAATTATATTTTGTCATAACCAGATTCACTAACCCTAAGTATAAGTAACGAGTGGCTCAGGTAGGAGCTTGGTAGCTAAATTTAAAGATTGCCTTGTTCTGGGCATTTGATCATAAGAACACATAAGGATTGGGTGATGCGCCTGTAGGGCCCGTCTACTCCAATTTAGGGTAGCGATAAATAAATATACCTCTAAAGTTAGACCGGTCCCAAGTATTTACTATAGAAAGGTAGATAGAAAAGCTTTATATATAAAGGCCAATGAAGATAGGCACCTATATAATTGTTTGGTTTTGCTAATTTATATTTTTTGTATTAAATTTGTTAAATTTTTCTTCTCTAAATTTAAATGCAGTTTTATATGTTCTAGTAACAGGGGTAATGATGGTTTAAATTTATGAAATGTTTTTTTTATTTGTTTTGTTTGTTTCAAGTTGTATTAGACTATGATACCTTTTAGTATTTTGATTTGATATATATATTATCCTCTTTCTCGAGTACGAAATATAGATAATTTTGTTCCTTAAGAAGAGAGTTTTTCTGGCCTACCCTCCTCTAACTATCATCCCCTTAATTTATACTAGGCATTTGTGAAGCCCTAGGGGCCCACGTCAACGAGGGATTGGTGATAAATCTAAAACCAGAGGCTACCCAGGTATAGGTTTGTAGAAAAGGTGGTAATTGGTTGGTAAAGCGAAAAAATAATTCCAAATTTTTCCGTCTGACGTAACCTAGTTACTGACGTCGGTGGTGGCAGCGGGAAACCTACCCTTCATTCAGTTTTGTTAACCGACCAGTTATTACACGGATCTATACCTATGTAAAACCATATATATTTAAATAAAAACATACAGCGAGGGTATAACGCCCCAAAACCAACCAGCTGATTTGTTACAGAATATCCATGAGCTGGTACGAGACCGAATTGCCATAGCAAGTGATCGCATGAAGGCTCGTTATGATCTTAAGGCGAATTCAGGAGGGTTCCAAGCTGGAGATTTGGTTTGGCTATATAACCCACAACGAAAGAAAGGCAGATCCCCGAAGCTTCACCCACCCTGGGAAGGTCCTTACACTGTTGTCACCAGACTAAACGACGTTGTATATAGAATTCAGCAAAGTCCAAAATCCAAGATGAAGGTGGTGCATATACAGGGTGTTTACAAACTTGGGAATTATTTTTTGAGGATAAGTACATCTTGATATAATAAATCGTATAGTGCATAAGAAAACCTTAAATATTAGAAAAAAATAACTGACCTTTCTCAACAAAAAAGTGCGAACATGTTGAGAACTGCTGGAATCAAAGTTTAATGACCGTGTGTCAAATACATCATATGGCACAATCACCGTTCGATGTTGCCACATCCTTTAACACACAAAATCTTGTTGCTGTAGAACATTAATTAACTCTTTTTACATGAAAATGGATATAGTTTATTTCCTCACAGGGCACCATATAATCCGATTAGACGTACGGTTTGCTTAGCGAATGAATGCACACATTCTTAAAGTTGGATTGTCCTCTACCAAATTTAAAATGTTTTCCTCAGCGTTCAAAGACATATGAGGACCTCACATCACGTTTTTGACGGGGTCGTAACTGACAAATATCGTGTGATCGTTGCACAAGAGTTACAAATCATATGGCATTTGGTTCATTCCTATTTGGAAAACGTTCCGCATACAAACAGCCGACGTATTTGACATTTACCGTAAATATTAACATTGACTAGTTCATTATTACTGTTACTAATGAAAAAACACTGTAAAACGGACCAAACGAAGGTTGAAAACAAACACTATTAAATAACAACAACCACAGAATTTTATGTTTTGTTCTTCATCTTTATTCTGTCAAAAGTTGTCATTTCTCAATCTCTTTTGAGATTTGTCATTTTGTTTTGTTTTGATTTCGTGCCTATCAGGAAATTTTTGTTTTATCTTCTATTTTTCAGTTTTTTTTGCGGCACAATAATAGGAAAAGTATATCGAAATTGTGTTTTATGTAAAAACTGAAAACAAAGTCATATCTGGAAGAATATCATGTGACATTTCACAGGTTAGAATTGTTTTATTTTTATATTGTTCAAGCATTATCTGCTAAATCTAACCATCTACATTAACTATACATTGAAGTAAATATTTAATGAAAAAATTTAATCGTATAGGTTACCCAGTGACGATAGCCAAAATGTATGGGTACAAATACGTATGAGGTTTTTCAAGTACAGACATTATACATACACTATTCATATGTTCAAAACATTTTATGAACGAAGACTACATGGATCCAAAACTCAAGAGTCTGGGAAACCATTACAATCAAGAGCGGGAGCTTTTCCATCTATAGCGGTGTCCAATCCAATCGTGACAATGGAAGTTTTAAGGGCACAAGGTATAGTATTTATTAAATCAAGATAGCAGTATTTGGAGTCTTGTCAGGTTAAAGAAATTAATGATTTTCATTCTATACAATTCGTCCTTTAAAACAATTTTATATCACGTACAGTCTAAAATGTATCGACAACTAAATTGAATAAAGCAGCTTGCCTCAGTTTTTATGTTAACTTATAGTGGAGGGAATTTTACCAATGTTCTTAATACAATAATTTGATCTATGCTTTTATTTTTAAAGGTATTTTAAATATAACGTAAAATAATTGTGCCCATTAAAATTTTTTAAAATTGGGTCCTTTCCTATAAATATTAAAATATTTTCTTGGTAGATAACAAGATTGTATATGTAATAGTTATAACCACATTTTCAGGTTTTTGGCATGACAATTATAATATCTTGAGTGTCATATATTAAATAAAATTAAATTATCAAAATTTTAATGCCTCGTGTTAAAAGCTAGATAACATTCAACGAAAAACTTTCATTTATAACTTGTATGTATATTACAATATTTAATTTTCTTTTTAGTCATCCCTGCCATGTACATTAGAAGATCTGGTTTCCCAAAAATCAAAGAGTAGAAGACAGGAAGTACTCTCAAGAAATCTGGCGGTTTGCACTGACTCTCCAATTCTATTCTTCTAGAGCTTACAACTACTTTCGTAGACTTGAGAAAATCTGTTACCCTATCTAATAACAAAGCTCTTGTGCATCTTTAATAGTGACAAGTTAGCATTCTATTATCATAGTTTTTATTAATATGGCTGCTATTATTATTAATCTTTTTGTATTGTTTAATTAGTGCATAAATTCTTTATGTTCAGTAAATACTGTTTAAATGAATTGTGACCAATTTATCACTGTAGTGCATTGTTTTATTACCCTATTATGAAAAGAATTTTCATTATTGCATTTATAGATTTTTCTTACTTTTGGTTGAACATTTATATGAAATCAGGCACGAAAGTGAGACTTCTGCGAAACTGTTTTCAATTTTCAGCTATATATCGTTAATATTTTCGACGACTTCACAAACAGCTGAACTAAAATTTAATACTTATAAGGCTTAATTCATAAAATCTTAAGATTTCATAAATTCAAAGATATTTATGTATGACTATATTGTAAAGTACTGTTGTGACATAGTTTTCCGGTCATAAAGTACCTCTTTATAATATTAGTAGAATAAAGTAACTTTATTTTACTAGTACTATAAAGAGGTACTTTATGGCTGCAAAACTATATCATAAACAGTACACAGCATACTTCACTCCTTTCTCATAGAATAGATACAAAATTTATAAAATGAACGTTTCTCCATAATGAGTTAATTTTAGCAGTCGAACATAAAGCTTTATATGCAACTCCTCCATATTACAGCTTTATTGAATTCATCCTTTTTATGGCCTTGGTCACTACATTCAACTCACATATAAACGACTTGCTCAATAAACCTTTATATTATGGACTTATTACATAAACAGCTATTATAATAAATAAAGTTAAACTCAATATATTATATTTTGTTCTCCAATAAATTCAGAAATATAGAGTAAATAAGGAAATAAAACCTACACTTAAATATTGTATAACTACATACCAAAAGTAGGTACGTTAAAATCAACCTAGTAAGAAATATAGTTTTAAACATTATAAAATTAATAGTTATTGTGGTTGATTAAATAATATTCTTGCACAACTGTTTTCAAGGTAGTTATTTTTCATTTTCAGATTCTTTATTTTTCGTGGCAGAATATAACTTTCTTCTGGACTTCTGTTCTTTCTTATTTCAGTATATTTCTTTATAATCTCAGGCGAAACACTGAAACAATTTATTTAATGAAAATTTTATGGAGTACTTATTGATATAAAAAACTTACCCATAAATATGAATACTTTGAATAAAAACTCTTCCTATTAGAGCTACTGTCAGTCTCGTCACCAATTAATTTTGCTAAAAATAAGTACATAAATTAACAATACATATATTTTATTATATTTAAGCAATATCTTACACCAAACATCTTTTTAATTTCAATGTTATTCATAATCGAAGAGTGTCATCATGAAGATGTCTGTGTAGAACTAAAAGAGGACGATTGTGTCGTTAGTGAAATGACATCAATAACAGTAGACACTTGTAGCCTTATTTTTCCTTCGTTCACTTGTAGATGGAACATACATATTTTGGTCCATACAAATTTCTGTCGCAGTTTCCTTTGTGAGTTGCAAATTTTGCACTGCATCAGCTTTCAGGAAAACTTTATGTCTCAGTTTCATAAAATCACCTTTGAACTGTTTGAAGCAAATAAATTTATTCTCTGACCACTGCCTCTGCTCTCTTTCCCCAAGCACGTCCGATCACTTCTCCAACATCGCTCCTTTAGGAAATCTAAAACACGTAATTTGTAGAATTGAAAAAAATAACAGATCAAAACTAACATACCTCTGAAAAGTGATCCCTTTAGGTTTAAAATGTTTTACTTTAGAACATTATTCCCCTGCATAAGACGTTGTTTACAAATGTTTTTTTACAAAAGTACCAAATACAATTTGCACTTAATAAAAAAATATATTATTTTCACTACACAAAGTATTAAAATATCCTATCGTAGTCATAGAAAGTCGCAAAAAATTCATATAATGAAAGAAATCGCACTATAACTACAGAAAACCAAACAATAACCGATGGAATATGACATTTCTAGTCTAGTGGAAATGGCGTCGCCAATGATGCCACCAGATTTTTCGATGCGCAAACGTCCAATCTCCCTAAGCGTATGTGTACAGACTCAGGGACGGACTCGCCCAGCCGGCAGGTCGGCAATTACCGACGGGGCCAAACACTTCTGGGGGGTCAAACTGCAAACTGAAACAATGTATTTTTCCTTTTCCTTTGTAGGAAATTATTTTCCATTAACAAAGTCAAAAATATTTATCTGGCCACCGGGCGCCAGCTAGTACAAGTGGTTTACTCTTTACTAGTGTAACCAACGATTCGCAAGAAGCTGAAAGATGTAAAATTGGCACTAGTAGCGTCATCCATCCCATATTTGCGAGGTTGTTAGTCGCGCGCTTCTCGGTCCTGTAAGTAAATTAGACCCCACCTCCCCAGGCGTTCTATACATTGTGCAATTTTTTATCGATGCAATAACTATTGGTCACTTTTGACCTGCTGATCTATATGGTATCATCCGGATTCGGTTCGTCTCTCACAGTCCTGTCAGTGAGTGGTGTGTTAGATGATTGTGTGTATTAACAGTTATTTATGTACCAAAGTGAGTGCTTCAGTCCCAGAAATCATGCTAGGGACTAAAACACACTTTACTCCCGAGGTACATACAACATTTTCCACGAGCGGGCACTATCTTAACTTAAAAAAAAATGAAATGTAAAAATTAAAGAATAGTAATTGGCCACAAAGCTTTTTTAGGTATTCTTGTCCTGAAGTGGGTTGAAACCTTTGACGCGCGTTTCGCCAACCAAGTTGACATCACCTGGGAATGAATATAACTGTTTTAACATCATATAATGTCTGAACGTTGGCATCATCTGGAGATGCCTAAAACAGTATTAATCATCCTCAGATGAGTGCAGGATATGGTGTTTTAGTGTTTCGTGTTTTATGGAAAACTATGTCAGTGTTAAGTATTGCAAGGATACTTTAATTGTCTATTTGACATTATCTTTTATTTATTTCTGTTTGACATTTAGATTGCTAAATATTACTAATTACCAAATATTGCGAACTGTGAAAATTACCATATTAATATCAATTTTGATTTGAAATAAGTTATATTTTATGGTTTATATTTGATTCTTATTTTTTTCATTCTTTCTACCATTAAAAGTTTGACATAATTACAAATATTGCCTATGGGGCCGATTGAGGTCAGTTCGACCCTGTGTAGAGTTTACAAATGGTGATATAATCGTTGTTTGTAATTTAGTGATATTACAGGTCCCTAGATTATAGGTTTGCTTGCGAGGTTGTGAATTTCGTGATCTCTGTATGTCAAATGTCAAATGGAAATTGGAAATTTTTAAGATGTGAAAAAAATTTACCACAACGTACTCACAAGTCACAACGTATTTCTTTTTTTTGTGCATAGAGAAACTAAAAATAAAATCTTTGTGTGTGTATGTGAAGTGAATATGCATCGAAACTCCCGTCAGCTGTAATATCGAATAAGCACAAACGTCGTTTACTTAACAGAGAACGTGTTTTAAGTGTATAACGCAGTTTTAAAAACTAATATTAATGATTACTGAACAATAAGATTTGAACAACAAGATTAGTTTTAAAACAAATCTTGTTTTATTTCGTTAATTTTGTGTTCTCAAAATAGACGTTTGTATTTTATGGAATTGTCTCGTGATATGGAAAAAGTGTCATATTGGTTTAGATCCATCAGCCGAAACCCGGTTTAGATGCTTTTATACTTTCAAAAAGAAGACTTCACTACAAATGGTGATGCATTTCCAAATATTACACATGGAAATATTGTTAATTATTTAGTTTTTGAGTGTAGTGCCTACACAAAGAAAGAATTATGTGAATTATGTTTGTGGTTGGGTTTGATGCATTTCCAAATATTGCACATGGAAATATTGTTAATTATTTAGTTTTTGAATGTAGTGCCCTACACAAAGAAGGAAATATGTGCGTTTGTGGTTGGGGAAGGAAGTCTTTTAAGGAATTTTCTGCAAGAGAAGTTTTTTGCAAAGGTAAAAATAAGTTCAATTATCAGGGATTTCTTCACTATAATTTATTATAGTAGATTGGGAATATTTCCATTTTTAAATTGTACAATGCTCACAAAGATGTAAATATTTTGAATTCTCCATTTTGTATTTGTACGAGTATTTCCATAAAAACACAGATATTATGAAAAATAACAAATTTAATAATGTAAAAAAATGTAAATCAATCAATCAATAGTGAGAAAAATGTTTTAAGCTGTAGTTAGATTCTTTAAAACAATTCAACCCATGGGTTATGTTGCACTTTTCTGGCTGTTACAAGACGTTTAATTTTCGAGTAAAATATTTAATTTAAAAAAATGAGTACAATTTGATCGGTAGCATAGTTAGATGTTATTTATCTAATTCTATTGGAACAAGAAAAAAATTGTCGCTAAATAATGGGCGTTGAGATAAAATTTGGCAACACTGCCAGAGCCATAGACATTATTATATGTCTATGGCCATTACTTTCGCATACAGCTAGCTTCGTCAGCGGTTCTCAAACAATTTGATGTATTATTTAAAATATTTTTTTTTGCCACTTCTGAATAACTTTTACTAAGGTAAATTTTTAGCAATCGACTTCTTTTACCAAGTACTACCTCCCATTAAAAATATATTCCCAAGTTCGTAAACACCCTGTAGAGAGACTAGCCAAGTATGCAGGGAACAATGAATTGCCTGATCGGGACGTTCAGGCTTAAGGAGGGGGCAGTGTTACGCCACTGGATTGTGTTGACTGGTTAGATTAGGCTGGAATTGTACACGAACGGCCGGGAATATTCTGGAGTGCTCTAGATTGGGTCAATGGATGTATAAATAAGACGCACGGTGGGCCGAGATTTAATCTTAAGTTGAACGTGAACGAGTGAAGAAGCAATAAGAAAGAGACTTATAAGTGTTCAGTTGTGATTATAGTTAAGACATTAATTAATCTATTGTTATTAATTTTTAATTAGTAAATAAAGTAGTGAGTTAGTGTTACCTGGACTTTCAATCAACGAATCTACGAGTGTAGGTGTTTGTGGGGATAGCAAACACGTAACAATACCTTTAGTGTAATCTTCAGCAAAACCCATAAGGTATTTAAGGGGTAGTTTACCACTAAACACGTGACTGACAGTGTCTAAAATATCTTGCTTTTATTGAGTTAGACCCCAACCTGAAGTTACTAGCGAGCGTGCATGTGTTTGACCATATGAAACCATACTTTTCATTGTGGTAGTAATACCTGGTTTTCGAACTACAGCCACTTGTTCACCGCCCATCTCTAGACGTATCTCTTCAAATAGAAATGCAAGTGCATTATTGGATAGATAGCATTGTTTAGTAGCATCGCTAGGTGTAAATTTTCCTTCTATGTATATGTAACTATCTGCAATGTCAAGTATCAGATCTTGAAAATTGATGGGAATTCGTATTTCATCCGAATTCGTGTAATATGGTGAGCCATAAGGTTTATATGTATGTTCGTGTAGACTGATCAGTGAATGATCAAACACTGGTTCGTCAAACACTTCAAGTTTATCGCTAGTTACAATAACCACCATCGTTATTTTCAATTTTTTCTCAATTTTAATCCAATAGATTTGAGCAAGTTACGATCTCTGGCTGACAATCTATGTCTTAAGAGTAATGTTGTCGATAAACTGACGTCCTTCAGGCCTAACAGGTAAATATATGATATTAGTAGGCTCCCTGGTAAGTTTGTAACCTGGTTCTACATCAATGTCAAACTCAAAGAGGGTGTGTGATTCATCGGTATTCAAATATGCTCCAGAAATAATGTTGCATTCTATACGTATCATTCTTACTTTCATAATATCAACTGGAAGTGTTGAATCGTAAACTCTATTTGGATACAAACGTATTGCTTTAAATCCTAGTAGGCTACCAATCGAGTTTGTTTTCGTAAAGTCTATTTCATACTTTGACCAAATCTGACAGTAGGGTATATATACCGGCCCTCTCCTCCGTCCTTGATCACATACGTATACGGGCATATATTTCAAGGCCGTTGCGCCGTGGATTGAATGTCTTATGACACACGTGTACGCGCGCTTTTGTCAAGGTCATTGTTTTCTATGCGTCCGACCTCGATTGTACACGTATTAAGGTTGCAGCCTCTTATGCTACCACTCGTGTGGTTTTGAAGGTTGTTTTCACAGTGTTACTATGAAGGGGGGGATGAGTTGGATGGAAATTCATTCTTGAACTAATTCTGTTAGAGTGCAGTCACAATGTATAACTGTAGTGCTTGTGGTATTAGTTTTACGCGTCGTGATAATATGCGACGCCATCAGATGCGTTCTTGTAAAAAGTTTAAAGATGATGGGCCACCAACAAAAAAATGTAAACATAGCGACGCGCAAATTAATTCAAAACCCTCAACCCCTGCAGATGTACAAACGATTCAGCCTCACACATCCACAGTTGCATTAAATACATGTTGGTGTTGTAATGTAACGATTGCTGCAAATCAGATGCATATTCACAGAAGAACATTACAACATAGAACAAATTCATGTGCTCCACTAATTGACGGTGTACAAGTTGTTCGCAGTGCTTTGAAATGTAGAATTATAAGTTATCGTGTACAAAGTGAAAATAATGATACTGATTATGTAATGTTTTTTGGTGAAATCAAGCACAAAGTTTTAAACGTGCTTGATGAGATGGTAAACATTCATAAGTCTGTGAAAGTGAATATGGATGCATTTGGTAGATACATTATACAAACACAGGATGTTTCTGATATCAAATTATTTAATACACCAGATTTCCGCATATAATCATAGAAAATATTTTTGTGATGGTTGTTTGTTAAATTTTAATAGTGAGCGAGTGTTAGTGCAACATCAGAGACATGATTGCAACCATTTATGTATATACAACAATACCTTCAACTCAATCGCGAATCGATAAATTTGGCAAGGAATGCTCTGAAAACGTATTAAATTTGAAAACTTTGAAAGACAAATTGTATATATACACAACACATTGTATAAATATTTACAATATTTTCTTTATTGTTTAAAAGCTTTTTTTGGGAGTGGGGCAAAGGCATATTGTGTGGAATCGTTAAGTAGCCAATTAAAAAAAGCTAAGGGAGTTAAAAATCGGTAATTAAAAAACAACTAACAATAGATGACTACAAAAAAGTAGTCGAACAAGGTGGTTTAATACTTAGAAAAATGTATACTTTCAAGAGTGACTTACATGACATTTTTACTGAAATAAAGGATCGAGTGGTGCTTTCATATAATGATAGTAAACGTTTTGTAATTCCTAACACTACAAAAACTCTACCTTGGGACCGATATAATATATTATCAGGATGTATCCGTTGAAAATCAAGTAATGCCTATTGTAAATGGTGAAAATGTGTTGATATGTATGTTGGATCTTTTTACTTAAGGAAATAAATTCATTGGAAAATCAACCTTTGTAAAAATTGTATGTTATTTTAAAGTATGTGTATGTATGTAAAATATAATATAATGTGTATAAAGAAAATATGTAAATAAAATAAGAAAAGAAAATTGTGTCTCAGTTAGGGACAATGGGGAATTTTTATGCATTCTAGGGATTTTTGAAAAATAATAAAAATGTACAAAACTATTATAATTAACTAAATTTGAATATAATATACAATGCAATAAGAAAAAATCAAGATATAAATTGAAAATAATTGTATACCTTTCGACATATGTATTTACTTAGTACCAAATGTGTATTTAAAAAAGTGACAATCTCTCTATTGATTGTATTTGTATACTTGATTCATTCTTCGTTCAATAAAGAATTTTCAACAATTTCTCGATTATGTATTACCTAACTAACCTAACACACCTATCGCTAATTAATTAATTGTTTCATATGTTTATCTGCTTCCTTTCTATGGTAACAGGATTTTCCACCCCAATTTGAATTTCTTATAGTATTTCATAAATAATAGTAATAAAATAAATAATATCCCCTACTTAACGACTGGCGCCATGTTGGTGACGTCATTTTCAACAATTTCTCGATTATGTATTACCTAACTTACCTAACTAACCTAACACACCTATCGCTAATTAATTAATTGTTTCATATGTTTATCTGCTTCCTTTCTATGGTAACAGGATTTTCCACCCCAATTTGAATTTCCTATAGTATTTAATAAATAATAGTAATAAAATAAATAATATCCCATACTTAACGACTGCCGCCATGTTGGTGACGTCACTATCTGGCTCTAGTGCCCTAGCAAGAATAGTAAACTAAGAAGGATAGTTTATAAGCGCTATTTTATCGGCGAGGGGGCGTGGCTATGATGACGTAGACGACTGGCCAGAATTTGATTTCAGAGTAATATAATATATAGGCTAATAACTGCAATTTTTGGCTTACACACTGCAGCAGAAGGATATTAACATAATATAAAAATCAAAGGTAATAAGTGTTATGAATATTATAAAAATATGAGCCCGAATATAAATATTATTGTTTAAAACACGTATTTAGGTGTAAGGAATAATCAGTTTAAATATACTAGCGTGGGATCTGGTAAATCTGAAAGTCGGGGAATTTTGTAATTGTTAAAGTTTCAGGAAGACACTAAAAGTTCATAAAAGTCAGAACTACTCATCTTACAAATTTGATGAAAATATTAGTCGATAAAGACCTGATAAAATTAGGGATACGACCATTATTCGTAGCAAGTTGATTTGTACTTTGTAATACCGATTTTTTAAAAATTTAGCTACTTATAAAATCATAACTAAAATATTTACCACCCTTGGTAAGCTTTGAATTTAAAGGCAATAATGATATTTCTTTGGCAAAACTATAACTTTATAGTGAGTATGGAAAAATATCTGTTTAGTCAGATGAGAAATAAATTGGTCCCCCACCACAGCTAATAAGAAAGGTAACTAAAAAAAGCAAATATTTTTTAAAATTATTTATTAAACTAATTACCAACAAATAAAATAATAAAATGTTCTTTAATTAACAATCTTTTTTATTTTTTTACGTGTTCTGCGGTTTTCATCGTTGGAAAGGATCATAATTTTTGTGTAAAACGAACAGAACAAATCACACTTGAACTGGGATTAAATTTATCTGCATGTTTACAGCAATTAATCCATTCTTTAAGCATAGTCGTAGAAACAAAATCTTTTTCTTTCGGGAAAGAATGATAAACAATTTTTGTATCGCCGGCTTTTGTAACCACACTCCTATTATTGCATCCATACATCGCACATCTATAGCCAGGCATAATTTTAATCTAGTCTCTGAAATAATTAATTACTTT
The DNA here is from genome assembly GCA_029963845.1 of Rhamnusium bicolor. Lineage (NCBI taxonomy): Eukaryota > Metazoa > Arthropoda > Insecta > Coleoptera > Cerambycidae > Rhamnusium > Rhamnusium bicolor. The sequence continues at coordinate 89,610 of JANEYF010005599.1, read as the reverse complement.
TATACACATATCTATGAAGTTTAAAGCAAAATAAAATAACTTACAATAAACAGCAGAAAATACCTAAACACAAACTTACAGTTGATTTATTTTAGTTACTTATTTTAAAGTCTTATTTATTTTATAGTCTATTTAAAACAAAAAACACTTAAAATTAGTTTTAAAACACAGTAAACACATGCAGAATCACAAAGTAGAGTCAATTTTGTCTTTAAAAGTTCTAAAACACGGCTAAACAGTAGTAAACACACGTATAAGCAAGCATAAACAATGCCGGTACGCCAGACGGTGACGTCACCAACTAGATCGCAAGCTGATCGGAGAGCCAACATACGTTCTTATGGGAATAAACTATCCTTCTTAGTTTACTATTCTTGGTGCCCTAGTACCTACTAATTGCGTAGTAATCTACTTCTTGGGCATCACATCAAATTATGCAGTATGCTATGTATAAATACATGGTGCCACCTAAGTTAAAATAGAGATCTTTTACTTAAGGAAATAAATTCATTGGAAAATCAACCTTTGTAAAAAATTGTATGTTATTTTAAAGTATGTGTATGTATATAAAATATAACGTTAATAAACAAGATGTTTGTTTTGTGTATAAAGAAAATATGTAAATAAAATAAGAAAAGAAAACGTCTGAATTTATTTATCAATAATATCCATAAAGCAACTTTGTGTTACAAATATATATTATTAAGAATATGGTTGTTGTTTTGTTGGTTGTATACCTGTAGATAGTGCAGGTATATATATATATATATATATATATATATATATATATATATATATATATATATATATATATATATATATATATATATATATAAACACTATTATGTAAAAACATGAATAAACTATCTATCTATCTATCTATCTATCTGATTTTTGGGAAATTTGTTCTTGCGTGTTTCAAATTCTAGTTTAATGTCCACAGTAGATGGATTGTTTAAGAAGTTTATCATTAGTTCATTTATTTCCTTGCCATAGCAGCTGTTTTGAAAATTTTCATAAGCGTAATAAGCTGCAGCACACATCTTAGAGAAATCAAGATTCCACCGTTCAAATGGAAATACGATTCAATTTAGATAAAGTCAAATACTGCTAATATTGACATGACTTCTTCAGCTTTGGAACGAGCTATGCAAAATATACTTGATAAATATGAAGCGTTTTGTATCCATTACATCGATGACATCCTTATTTTCTCTGAAAATGAACATAAAAAAACATGTTGATATAATATTAAATGCTGTTGATAAGGCAAGTTTAAAATTGTACATTGAAAAATGTCAGTTTTTTATGCCTTGTGGTTTAAATAGGGCAACAGGAAATAAGTATTGAAAAGAAAAGACTTGGCACTATTAAAATTATAAACGGCCTAAAACTTAAGGATGCTAGAAGGTTTTCTAGGAACTTTAAATTACTATAAAAGTTGATTCCAAAATTAGGGGAGATGGAAATGGAAGTTCTATTGATAGAACTCCTTCAAAAAGATGTGAGATGGTCGTGGAACAAATGTATGGAGAAAGCATTTATGGACTTAAAACAGAGTTTCCACGACAACTTGCTGCTATATACCCCAGACTTTTCTCTACCTTTCATTCTTAGGACACATCCATCTGACTATGCGATTGCTGCTGAATTGGTACAAATTCAAGATGGTAAAGAAGTGCCAATTTGTTTCATATCACGACTATTAAAACCGTATGAGAAAAAAATATTCTATCAACGAAAAAGAAATGGCTAGTGTAATTTTTGGAATATCAACCCTGAGAGTTTACCTTACTGCTAATAGGTTCTTACTTGAGACAGACCATGCAGCACTTTCTTTCTTAATGTCAAATCGTTTCGGTAATAATAGGATATGTCGTTGGTCATTGCTGATACAAGAATATTCTTTTTCAATAGAATATCGTCCAGGTTTTCAGAATATATCTGTCCATTTCAAACTCACTTCCAGTAGAAAAGCCCATAATTTCATAATAGCACTTAATCAGATGACGAACATGCACGGCATATACTCTGAAAATTAAATTATCATTAGTCAAAACAACTTAACAGATTTGAAAACAATCATTGAACAACAGAGTATGTATATGGGGTTTCAAAGTGAAAGGTAAGTTTATTATAAAAGCAATTAATGGGACAGAATTATTTGCGATAGATGACATAGTGACAAGACAAATTATTTCTGACTTACGTAACCGTTTTAGACATGTAGGGATACGCAAACTTTGGTTAATATTTAGGGGAAATTTTTACGCAGGCAAGGATTTACAACTGACGAAGGATGATATAAAGAAATGTCAGACGTGTTGCAAAGAAAACAATAAAAATTATACAAATAAAAACAAAATAAGCAGTATCAAGACAGACAGACCACTACAGACAGTTGCAATAGACTACCTATCTGATTTAATCTAGACAAATGAAGGACACAGACATATTTTAAAAATAATAGACATATTTTCAAACTTTATCCCATAAAACATTGCAAGACAAGGACTATGCTTAAAATATACAACAATATTGTGACGAGATAGGGAAACTTACAAAAATTTTAGAGTAATACTCCTGTAAAAAAGTAAATTTAAGAAAACTGTATTAAAAGTAAAATACATTACCTTTACTCAAAGCTGGTTCACATAAATGTCATATGTGAACAGAATTTTGGGTTCTTTTGGAGAAAAGTGCTCATGAGGTAACGGGCCACAATAAATGCTTATCTGCTGTGTCTAAAAGCAGGAGTAATAAACTAAAACTGTGCACTGGTATAAGAAAAGACATCTAACCTGGAAATAGCTGCAGTGGGAACACCCAATGACTAAGTATCACGTGGCAGATAAAATTTTAAAATCATCTGGTAGCTGATGGAATTGTTGTGGAGTATTTGAGTACTAAACCGATAGCAGAGACAACCAAGGAGACAGTCAAGTACATATGAAAATTTGTTCGGTTTTAGGTATAATTATTGATATACTTCCAGCCTTGTTGTACATACGTGCTTCTCAATTAATCTATCTTTGTTGAAGTTTGGGAAGATTTTTCGTAGATGGCGATGGCGATAGCAGCACAGGAAACGTCATCGTTGATGTTGGATCCGGTCTCCATATTGTTTGTTTTGATGCTGATATTGTGTGGTGCCTGTCGTTTTTTATTTTATATTGGATTACGAACTGTAAAATACTGTGACTTTTAAATACTATTTTATTTGAACTTTTTATTAGTGTTAGTGTAATATTTAATTTTATTATAACCATGCCACAAAAACATTGTCTTATTTGTGGATTCATAGATCAGGTAGAAAAAATGCACTACTTTCCAGTCAATGATCAAAAGTAAGTTTGTCTTTTGTGTTTTAAAGGTATTTAAATAAAATTGTTTCCTTCTTGTTAGGTCCAAAGTTTGGCAAGAAATGATGGGAATAAAATATGTTCCTGATATATCACTTCGCAACTATTCGATTTGCAATCGTCATTTTCTATAGACAGTTACATGAACCTTACAACACGGAGGCTGCGTGCTGATGCTGTTCCCACGTTATTCCCATGCCAAGTACAACGGGATTCTTCACAAGAAATGGTGGTAATTCAAAGAAATGTGGAGCTTACAAATGATCAAGAGCTTTTAGAAAGTACTAATACAGGCATAGGTATGTTATAGTTATTGGTTACTTACTTCTTTTACTTGGAGTATGTACACTCTACGTTCTTATTATTGTACTGTGTTACTCAGCGATTGTAAGTTGATAAGTCAGATTCGCTGATGCCTCTGTATCACATACTCATTTTTCTATTTTCTGTCAAGCTACAAACATCATACTATTTAATTTGCAAGATTGCATATGTATAAAAAGACATATTTTTTGCATGAAAAGCTTTGTGGCTGTTTTGTTAGCAAAATCACATTTTTTATCTCAATTTGAGCAGTACATGGATATTGTATTACAGGAGAAGCAATAATTGAAGACCCAATTCCAAGCTGTTCCGGTTTGCAAAGGAGTCCAAGTACCCCTACGCATCGCTCCATGTTTCGAGGTATTAACGGAGTCTCTCGTGTTGATGCTTCTAGAAAGCAACATTTAATACATATGATAGAAACAAAAGAGGCGCATATAAGAAACTTGAAGAAGTTGTGCAAGAAAAAGGCCAATGACATAAGGGCCTTAACAGATCTTCAAGACAGTCCTGTTGTAAGAAATATGTTCAAGGGCATGTCAAGAATCACTACAGATTTCCTCATCTCCCAATTACGTTGTGCGAAGCAGACAGCACACGGCAGAAGATGGACCACTCAAGAAAAAGTTATTGCCCTAGCATTGCTGAAAAAAAGCCAGAGGTGTTACACATTGCTAAGAAAAATTGTGGCCCTTCCTTCAAAAAATACCCTTTTGATGATGTTGCAAAAGGTACCGTTTCATTCTGGCATCAACGATCACCTCTTTAAGCACATTGCAGAGTGTATAACTGAAGAAGACCAATTCTGTGTACTGTGGTTTGATGAAATTGACATCAAAGAACATGTGCAATATGATAATTATTCTGATTGTATCATCGGCTTTAAGGAGCTGGGTGACAATTACAGCTCCAAAAAATTGGCAAATAAAGCATTAGTTTTCATGCCACAGGGTCTAGTGCATAATTGGAAGCAGCCAGTTGCATACTATTTTTCAAACGTGACTTGTCCTGCTAATGTTTTGCAAATTTGCATTACCGACGTCATTCAAGCATGCCAACATGTAGCAGGGGTGGATATAGTCGCTACAATATGCGATATGGTGTCCACAAATGTGAAAACTTTAAAGGAAATGGGCTCATCTGTAGAACACCCTTATATTTCTATTAACAGTAAACATATTTTTACTATGTTTGACCCGCCTCATCTCCTTATGTACACAGTTTCATTATTTAGGAAACACAACGTACTATTACCAGTTGATGTTGCTGGGACACAACAGGCAATGGAGGCCCATTTTTCAGATATCGTGAAAGCACATGATATTGACCAAACATCGCCTTTAGTGTTTAGAGCGATGCACAAAATAAAGTCTACCCATTTAGATCCAAAAATGCAATTTGCCATGAAAGTGAATATTGCTGCCCAAGTGATGAGCCATACTGTAGGAGCATTCTTGTATACATTGCTAAGTCGAGGTAAGTCGAACAGTTTATATTCACACAGACATCTGAAATTATTCATTAATTTTCCAGCTGAATTGGAGCAGACCATATTATAAAATTGTAACCAGGGAGATCGTCAAAGCTGTGTGGAAAATTGGTATTCCTTGGTGGTGTAAAAGAAAAAACCAAGAAAACATCCAGAATCGTAAGGATGTAAAGAAATCTAAACATAAGCTGAGGACATTCCAGCATCGATAGTTGTTGATATGGGGTTTGTTCCAGCAGCAGTTTGCAAACTATAAAATAAATAAATATGTTTTATTTTATTATTAGCTTCTTATGGCTTGATAACTTTAATGCTATTATTAATGTTTTTTTATAATTTCAAGTGTTGATGTTGCTTGAAACTGTAATATGTACATATGCACCTACCTAATAAGTTTATATATACCCAATGATTATTAATTAGGTATATAATTTATGTACCTACGAACAAGTACTTCTTCGTTCTTGTGTAGGATATGTATATTTATTTGTAAAAACCTATCGGCGTTTATAATATGTTTTGTTAATGTAAGCTATACCTAAGCAGTTAAATATTATTACTATTATATTTGTTAAAAGTATTGTTAAATTGCAGACCACATTGTATAAATAATGTGTAGTATTAATCGATGTTGATACATATATCTGGGATGTTGGGAAGCAAATGTACATTTTTTTTCCTTATTGGTAGGCTTAATTATATATTTTTTGTACTTGCCATATAGGTTTTGTATTACATAGGTACCTGTTGTTCAAGAAAGTATTATAATCATTATTTAATTGTAAAATGTTTAACTTTTTGTTTAGCCTTTTATTTTTCTGTGGTTTAGATTATTTAAAATATCTTCATAATTATTGCATTCATTGTGGCTTGTTATTTTATTGATTTTCTATCAATAAACGATTTATTTTACCTGTTTCGTTTTATTTCTTCATTAAAATGTAATTGAAAATATAACAACAGCCAACAAAACGCATCGCGCGCTTTTTTAAATCACGGCGCGTTAGCGCGCACGCCATCTATTCTCACCTTCCCAAACAGTAGACCAGTGCAATATTCCGAATAGAAATAATACACGTACCAGAGACAACCCGAGACGTGCAAGTGGATAGAAAATTTTGTCCGATTTTAACATTTATTCGCTATCTCTATTTAATATAAGAATAGTCAGAAATAGCTGTCCTAGTCCGATAAAATGGAAGGTGAAAGCAGAGGGTAGCACTTGCACTGCTGTCATTTCTGTTCTATCCCGCGCTTTTTCTGTGGTATTTATCTGTCAACTTGAACTGACGAAAGAAGTGTTTGTTATTTTGTCGTGATTTTGATTATTTCTCGTTGTATTTTGTGATATTTGTGTGTTAAAGACTATTTCTCTTCTTAAAGACTACCAATTTCATATAACTGGTAAGTTATAAAATTATAAATAATTTTATCCGCTATATCTAACCTATATATTAATCAGAAAGGATAAACAGTATTAGAAAATGTGCTAACTGTATCCTTTACTTATTTCATTCCTCATAATAAACTTTGAAATTGGTTGTAGGTTATTTTTTGTTTGAGATGGCCACAGAGTCACGAATTAGATTGTGTTATGTGTGTGGTTCTTCGGAGGACGATGTGGCAAAACTTCATTATTTTCCTTCAAGGTTGGAAAGGTAAATTAAGGCCTGCACTAAATTAACAACACTTCTAACAGCACAATTTTTTATGTTTTACAGGTCAAAAATTTGGCAAGAGAATATGGGTATACATTACACTGAAGAAACTTCAAAATTATAGGATATGCTCCCGTCATTTTCCTGTTGAGAGTTATGTTGACCTAAGTAGTCATAGGTTGACCCGCAATGCAGTCCCCACACTTTTTCCATGTCGTCAGTTGGCAACATACCAAGTGCAAGCAGGTAATATGTGTTTTACAAAATGTCGGTGGTGAGGGGTCCTTAGATATCAATCCATAGTTGTTACTAATTAGCTTGGTAGAATTATCGCAGACTTTTTAGTATTATTTAATTTATTCAAAATAAAGAAATATAGATTTGAACCAATAAACATGGTCGCTAATATCTATCTCATTTTACTTCAGATCTAGCCTCAAGCGAGGCCTCAATTTCAAAGAATATACCTTATGAGTTGGCGGAGGAATTTCCTAGCATAGTGAAGGCAGCTAGTGAATTTTTGGAGGAGATTCCCAGCACTTCTGTATCAGATCAGAATGTCACCGTTCGAAAACGACCGGGGAATTATTAGAATTCGGATTCCTTGGTGGTGTAAGAGGCACAATGAGGCACAGAAGCAAAATAAAAAAGATGCTCGTGAGGCAAAATGATAAAAGAATCATAAAAAAATGGTGCTCGTGAGACAAAGAGAAAACTGAAGATTCTTTCGCATAATTAGAACCTTAATTTTTATAGAGCCACGTTGCGTGCCACACAATACATGATTTTTTTATCTAGCACTTAATAACATTTTAAGGTAGTCTCTGCAAGTCAAGCCTAATAAATATTTTAAATTTAATTATAATCATTAAATAATATTCTTTTTCTGTAACCTTCTAGAAATTTAACCGTGATCAATTTTTTGAGTGGAAAATACATATTTACAGGTCTAGCTCGGCAAAGTGACATAAGGATTTGTAAAGTCTTTACCGATTCCTTATGTCATTTTCTGTTGACAAAAAAGTATCCGATAACAATTAAAAATGATTATTCCAGTCTTCCTTGAAAGTAAGTGTCTGATGTCTGTCAGTTGATTTTATATTTTATTAAAGTTAAAAAGTTTTTTGAGACTAGCAGGAACCGTTGCAGAAAAAACATTGTACACAACACACCCAGAAAGTGACTTTACTGGACTCGCCGGGGCTTTTGCAATGGAAATTACCAGCTCGCCCTGTTAAGAATCACTTTCCGGTCTTGTTGCATTAATAACTATCACGCTTTCTTGATATTTTCTGTAATATATTGACAAAATGTCCTAAATTTGCTTTTTTGTATTTTTCTGATTTTAATAAATTTTGTACAAAATATTATTACCCAGCTACTTGTGTTTTGAGTGTTATGTTAATTATCCAATACAAAAACCTATTTCTTTTAAATCTTATGTTAAGCGGTTCAACAAGGTTACAATTAACCTTTTGATTAATTTAACATAAAAATTAATTGACCTCTAGTTTTGTATTCTAACTTTAAAATAGCTTTGTTTCTGCAGCAGTTGGTGATCGTTTGTGGATCAGAGATAGTCTCACTCGGTTAGTTTTTAACTTCCAGCGAATAGAAGTATTTAAAAACAACTAATCGACTACTTCTGGTCCACAAACGATCACCAACTGCTACAGAAATAAAGCTTATAAATAATATCAATAAAATAATAAAAAGGGGGGTTTTGAATTTTCGCGGGCGTTTGCTTCTTGCGCCATCTACTTTCACCTTCCATTACAATCGACCAATTTAATACTGCGGATTAAATTTTAGCACGTACTTGCGCGTCTCGGGTTGTCTCTGCACGTACTTGAACGTCTCGTGGTTGTCTCTGCCGATAGAGACGACTTCTAACTGGCAGACCACGTTCTGAAACATACATTGGATTCAACGCACCAAAACAACAAAGGGTACGTTCATTGTATGCCAAGTGAATAAAAAGTTGTAAATTGTTTTATTGATCTATGTTAATATTAAAACTGTGTTATTTGCTAAAAGTCTTAACACATTTCTTTTATAACAAAATTTTTACATTTTTATAAATCTCTAAATAATTGAGTAGCATTAATCCTGCTCCATGGGAAAAGAATCTCATAGCTCTATATAAAAATTGAAGTAAATAAATAAAATTCTGATACTAAATAATAAAAATAATAAAGATTACTAGTGTTGTGTTGTATAACAACGGAGGAATAATTAAGCGGACCGAACTATAGAAATTAACAGTAAGTAAAATATTTTAAATTTTATAATATACAAATAATTTCACTGAAACGTGGGAAAAAGTACAAGATATTTATTTCATAACACGTATATCTTCTTCATTCACACCAAATATTTATCATATTTTGTGTTTTTTTTTTGTGTTGTTTATATATGTCAATGTATCTATATAGCTAGTAAACCGAACATACCTAGTGATGAGGCTCTGCTTACTGAGAAATAATTATTCTTATTAACTGTAAAATAGATAATTTTATCTTCGGAGATGGCTCAGACTCCTCTATTTGTTCAAAATTCAAGTTTCGTTTTACACAAGATGATTGAAAATGTTTGTATTATACAGGCTTTGCGACTTTAATTGTATTTTAAACTTGTGAGTTACTTCGCTAATGAGGGCTACCGTTTTTAGACTCACTATGCCATTAGGTTCACTTAGCACCACCAGCTAGTAAGGTAGCTGTCAAAAGTTATTGATAGGCGCGGAACAAGTTTATGAAAAAGTATCGCTTAACAGAAGGTCTATCCGAGTTATTGGGAAAGAGCATGCCTCAAAATTATACTGAACATGATCTCGTCATCTATATAGATATTCTTTTGCATACTAACGTCTATAAAAGGAAAGATAATCGTGTTAATTCAAATAGGTCTTGGAAATATAAGAATATTATATTAAAATTACTCACACCGCAAAGAAAGAGCTCCGTTGATGATGGTGCGGCAGACAGAATAAGAAGATCTAATAATATGACGACGCATGAAGCTGTTGGCCAGTATCGCATCCGTTGGAGAAAATGAAAAATTAAGTGAATCAATGAAATTACAATGGGATGAAGAAACTGACCCCAATGAAATTATCGACATGATCAGAGTAAAAATAATACAGGGAGAAGATACACAAACTCTCATTAATATACCTATTGAAATGGGTATAATTTGTGGCTAGCCGATGTTTGCTGTACTGTTTAACAGAAGATATTGGACCCGACTTTGAAAAAAAAGTATACTTTATAAAATATTTCTAATTTGTATGTTTTATTCCTAAACTCTTAAATGATACTAACATTAATGTCATAGCTATTTTTCTTAAACATAAATTAAATAAATGCCTTCCCCTGTATCTGTATATATACTGTTTGGTATTCTCGTCGTAAAATTATAACTAACCATTTTGAATCTGTCATTTGTTTACAAAGAAAATTATTATTTTTAGTGTAAAATTACTGTGATTTTGTATATTTTTTCATAACTCTTTTCGATATCTGCAATACGAAGCAAAATATTGCAAATTGGCCATATTCGTAGAGTTGTAGTAGCGGTGGTGATCTTTGACATTTGAACTAAAGAGATCCAAAGAAACAGCTCGTGATGTTCTATACATCTGTGCAAGAATGGAAGTCTCTATTCTGAAAAAGAAAAAAGTGACAGGGATGTCTTTATCTTAAGTGAGTCACACGGTATTATAAATGTAAATGAACTTGGAGAATAGATAAAGTACTATTGCGGCCGAAAAAAATTTCCCGTTGCAAATATGTTTCTAACCAGAGTGATGCATCAATCATAATATATTTTATTATTTTATTAGTGTCATTGTCGTTGTGCACCAATGATTTGTAATTTAATTGACATAACTGACGTAAAAATCCCTATCTACAACAGACGTTTTTTTGGAAAATAAACACACTACTTGATAAAAAAATCGATTACTTTTTTCGACCGTAATAGTACATTAACGTATGTAGTCTGTACCTGTGGTCTGCAAATACGATAAATTTCCTCTCGGCTACCCTACAATGTATGTGGGAAACGACAGTGAACAACCGAAATAGATTTAATAAAGTGTAAAGTTTCGGCAAAATCATCGCACGGTGAATCATCTCTATAAAACTTGAATGAATTATGACAACCGCGGTGAAACAGCCGTAGAACTCGAAGATTTGATTAGTAACAACAGAATAAAAGCCGTCGACTTTTACCCCATTTAGTGTGATTTCTCTCTTCTTAGCCACATGTAAAATGTTTAACTTTCTTTCATGCTTCTGTCAAATTAGCCACTGCACTGCAATTGCGGATCGATTATCGACTATCGTGTTTGGTTTTTAGAAAATTTCTACGATATACATAATATGTATTTTAATTTATTAGGTAACTACTCTGATTTTTTAAGCAGACCTGTTGTAAAATTTCTACATCTGAAATACTGGACTCAACAATATCTCTCTGTATATGAGTTTTTTATTTTGTGACATTTTCTTAATAAATTTCGCGTTAATTGATATAAACTCTAGACAACTACCATTTTTAGATGTATTAGTAATTAGAAATAGTGAAAATAAGTTAGAATTTGACATTTACAGAAAAGATACCAATACTCTAAAATACATCGCTAAGGACTCTCACCATTGCGCTCAACACAAAATGGCGAGTTTTAATTTTCTAGTCCATCGTCTATTAAGCTTCCCCCTCAATAAGGAGAGGTTTGACAAAGAAAAGGCATTGATTAAGGATATAGCTGCGAGTAATGGATATTCTGTAAGTTTAATTGATAAAATAATTAGGAAACAAAAAGTTTAAAGAGTCGCTTCGAAATTCCTCGACCTTTCAAAATGAAAGAGAAAATCCGAAATTTGTATCTATTCTATTCGATCCTCGATTCACCCATGGTATTGGTAAGATTATTAAAGATGTAGGTATGACAGTGGTTCATTCATCGGGAAACAAATTACAACAACTTTTAGGCAATCCAAAACACAAAATTGAAACAAAGGAAAAGTCGGGGATTTACGAAATTAGCTGTAAGGACTGTAATCAAAAATATGTTGGACAGACTAGACGATCAATTCAAACTAGATTCAAAGAACATATGGTCCATCTCAAATATGGTAGAACAGATAAGTCTAGTGTAGCCCAACATGTGTTTGAGAGCAACCATTAAATAGATATTAGCAATTTAAGATTAATTAGGAATGTAACTACTAGAAAGCTGGATGCATTTGAAAGCTTGGAAACCATAAAGTGTAAAAATAGTATGAGTAGTGACAGAGGGCCTATCCCAAATAGCTCGCTTTATTGGTTAGTGGATCACGGTTCACCGAACAGTGACGGTCCGGTGAACTGTGACAATAGTTTAGGTATCAAAAAGGGTAGATTGTTAGCATAAATTTGGTTTTAATCATCTCCAGATGATGTCAAGTTGGTTGGAGAAACGCACGTCAAGTGCAGTACATAGTGTTTCGGTGTTTCGTGGAAAACTACGTCAGTGTGAACAATTACTAGAAAATTTGACTACAGTTTTGAGGAACATACAAACGTCCCAACAGGATTAAATACGTATTCTAGGAAACAGAAACGTGGTTTCAACACCAGATAGTTCTAAACCATTTGATTTACATGGAGTTAATTTACAACCATATGATGAACATAGTGAATCATTTATCGTACAAAGGTTAAAAAATCATTTAAGTCTGAGAAATATCATAGAAGATACTCCGGAAAATAATCAAAAGAAGGTTTAGATTTTTCTAAATTATTTAGGTCCAAAAATGTACCAAACATTAAGTAATCTTACGGCTCTCGATTTACCTAATACGCAAAGTTACAATGAATTAGTTCAACTATTAAAAGCCCACATTTGTCCACCACCTAGTGAGATAGCTCAACAACTCCGATTTTCAACCAGAATTCAAAATGAAGGTGAATCAATTTCTAATTATGTAGCAGAATTGTAGAGACTTATACAACAAATTGTAATTTTAAATGCTTAAAATCCAATAAATCAACCATAGGTATGTATTTAAGATCTCAGTTTATAAAAGGAATTCGTGATTATTACAACAAAATGCCCCTACTTTTACTTTTGAAAAAGCGGTTGCGTTAGTATTATCGATTGAAATGTCAAAATGTGAGAGTAAACAGCTACAGGGAAATCTAGGACAAATCAATTACGTAAATAAATTAAAGTCTAGTTCTGCTTGAAACACTTGTCACAAGGGGAGAAATAAAAAGGAAATAAACCCAGTCAATCCTTAGTTAAAATCTCTGGGGAAAATGTTTCCGATGTGGGAATGAAAAGCACAAAGCAAACTCATGTTTTGCTAAGAATAAAATATGCAATAAATGTGGTACAAAAGGACATTTGGCAACTGTATGTTTAAAGCCTAAAGGAGAAAACGTCTCAAAAGGAAATACAAGACATAATCAATTAGATGTTGATGACGATATATAGGATGTTTTGGATGACTCTGAAATTTACACAATCAATGTATTTGATATGAATAACATACCGATTTCAAGGACAAAATTATGTTGGATCTAAAACTTAACAATGTCAAAACAAAAACGGAACGATACAGGAGCTGCTATTTCTTCAATGTCTTTGGAGAATTTCCAGAAAGTGTGTCCTAATAAAACATGAGATACTGTATCTATGAGGTTACGAACATATACTGGAGAGATTATACAACCAATTGGAGTGTCTACTGTAAAAATTCAATATGGTTGTCAAATTAGAGATGGAAACCTTTATATTTGGAAGGAAGAGCAGACTCAGTTTTTGGAAGAGACTGGCTACGAAAATTTGATATCAACTGGAAGGATATAAAGGGAATTCATCTGTTGAGTAGTGAAAATTACGACAAGGATAAAGAATTAGAGGAATTATTAAACAATTATGATTCAATTTTTGATGAAGTCAGCAAAATTACAAATTACAAATGTTCGGTTAAATTGAAGGACAATTCTGTTATACCCAAGTTTTATCGGAAAAAGGTCAGTACCTACGCCCTTAAGGGGAAAGTCGAAGAAGAAATTAAAAGGCATTAGATATTATAGAAAAAGTGATACATGCAGAGTGGGGTACACCTGTCGTACCAGTAATGAAAAAGAGTGGGGATATCCGTCTGTGTGCAGATTACAGATCAACACTGAATAAATATATACAAAATGACAATTATCCTATTTCAAGAATTGAAGATATATTTGCACAAATGAGTGGAGCAAAATATGTTTGTTCCTTGGATGTAAGTCAAGCTTACCTCCACATGCCAGTTGACAATGAGACAGCTATGTTACAAGCTATAAGTACACATCTTGGCACTTTCAAGATTAAGAGGTTAATGTTTGGGGTTAAGATAGCTCCAAATTGTTGGCTACGATTTATGGACCAGCTTTTAAGCAACGTAGAAGGAGTGTCATGTTTTTTTTATGATATCAAAGTACAGGGTGCTTCCTATGAAGAAACATTGGAATGACTTGAAACAGTGTTTTCAAGGTTACAAGCGAATGGATTACATCTAAACAAATCCAAATGTAAATTTTTCAAGATTTCAATTAAATATCTGGGCTACGTAATTAATGCGAAAGGATTACATACATAACCAGAGAAAATATCTTCAATAGTAAACGCTCCCAGGCCAAAAGATATACAAAAGATGAGGAAATTTTTGGGGCTGGTAAACTAATATCATCGATTTTTACCTGATTTAGCATCAAAATTAGCACCACAAAAAATCTATCATCCTTGGGAATTTCCAGAACATCCATGGCAGCGGATCCATGTAGACTATTTGGGACCGTTTCCATAAACGGTCCCAAATAGTCTATGTCTCTGTATCCATATACAAATATATTAATAGTGGTAGATGCACATACGAAATGGTTGGAAACGGTACCAACCAAGTATTACAGCAAGTGCTACAATTCCGACACGAGATATTTTTTCACCCTTTGGTTTCCCTGTAACTATTGTTACAGATAATGCGAGCACTTTCTGGTCATTTGATTTGAACAGTTTTTGAAATTAAATGGAATATACCATAAATACACTGCACCGTATCATGCTGCAACAAATGGCCAAGCAGAACGTTATGTACAAGTAGGTAAACAAGGGTTGAGAAGTATGATGAATGAGCCAGGTGATCTTAAATTCAAACTGCAAATTACTACTACAGTATCATAAGTTACCAAATTCGACAACCGGGATCAATCCAGCTGAATTAATGTTCAAGCGTCCAATCAGAACAAGACTTAATTTAATACGAAGAGATATTAAAATACATCAAGATGGGTATACTAATGTTCCTAACAACAGGCCTAGAGTATTCAACTCGGGGGATTTAGTCCAGGTCCGATGTTACACCAATAAGAGTTGCAAGTGGAAATATGGAGTGGTATCATCTCGTAAGAGAACATTACATTATGATGTTATGATTGATGGAATCGGGCGTACACAGCACGTAGACCAAATAAGACATACAGCTGTACAGGAACTACACATTCCACAGATAGGAATTTTTAACAGTGACGATAATATTGTTCAAGATAAAGAAGAGCTACCGATAGACGGAAGTCATAATGTTACCAATGGAGATGGAATCTCAAATATACAACCAGTTGAATCAAAAATTCAACCAGCACAACCTGTAGAGGAACCAACGACATCTAGGAGATTAGTTTCGCGAAAGGAAGTAATTCCACTTAGACGTTCCCTGAGAATTCGAAAACCACCTTGATTTGTGAACAATTTAAATTTTAGTTATTAAGATAGTTACAGTATTTCCTTTTTATATTCTAGTTAGAGACTTTATTTTGTTATCTATATGTTTACAAATGTAATATTTTGTTCTTCTGGGGATGATTGTATTATAGGGATAAAAACAAAATACCCCAGATTTTACTGTCAAAATAGGGATGTCAGATCTTGTACGTGTAAAAGTAAGGAATAAAGAATTTAAGATAGTTACTGGTGTTCAATCACAATCTAAGCATAATCCAGCAGCATACATAACATTAACGACAAGAAAACCAAACCTAACAGCGTCCATCCAAATAGTGAGTAGATGGATAAGGCAAACATTAAGTAAGGCAGGGGGGGGTCAACATGCATATTTTTTCGGGATAGTCGACCTGTCACGCAACCACATCGGTGGTATTTAAAAATGGAGTTACCCTGGAAATCATAAGGACGGACTGGTTGGACTGAAAATTCAGCAGTTTGTCAACTTCTATAATAAACTAATTATAGATAATGCTCATTTTGCGAAAGTTGTTAAGTAAAAATCTAGGTTTGTAAAATGTCATCATTTGTTTTTTCGTATAAACAGATTATGTTTATAATAAAATTGCAACTATTCTTTAAACTACAGTTATTCATAGTGATCTACGGATGACGAGGCGTGATATATAATTTAACGATCAAACGAACACCTGTGAAGTTCAATCGTAATTATATGAACGCCTCGTCCAAAATAGATCACTCCCTCCCGCCCAGTATTCAGTTTGAAACAATAAACCGATTAACTTGTCCTATGGCAATTTTAATATATGTATAATGACATTAATGACATGTGAGAGATCAGGGAGCATAGATAACAGAAACAGAATAAACACTTTCTTTAAAAATTGTGGTCATCTAGTAGAACTGAGTAGTACTACACAGTTATTTATAGTGATCTACATCGGGCGAGGCGTTCATATAATGAGAGCTACCGCGATTGAATTCACCACGAGATGCGCTAGTGAAGGGTAAGGTCCATGTCACTGAACGTTAATGTTTACTATGGCTTTTTAACGCTAGTTTTTAGTAATTTAACACAATGATGGCAGAAGGCGAAAGTAGGGAAATTATTGTACCTATCAGAGGTGTCTTATGTCATTAAAGTTAGGTTACATCAAGCATGAGCATGATGAAAACAACGAATGTGCATGATTATTACTTACGATTTTCTGTAGTACTCTTACGATTTTCTGTAGTACTCTTTTGGTGACGTATAAATGTCAGGATTAAAATGTTCCTTACAAACACACGAATGTTTCGAAGGAGTAAAGTTATCCCTACGAATCGCTACCAACCACTATTTTAGGCGAGTTTTGTCTCTCGGATGCATATGTCCGCCTTTTGTTTCCGAACAAAATGGAACTGCACAACACTGAGTCATAATTAATAAGTTTTTTTATTTACTGATGTACGAAATAATTATAATAAAACTCTATAAACTTGTTCCGCGCCTAACACTAACTGTTGACAGGACCTTACTCGCCAGTGGCACCAACTGGTGAGCCTAACAACGATAGCCCTCATTACGATCGACCTTCACAGGTAAGTTCGTTTGATCGTTAAATTTGTTGGTACACTGAGAATCATTTTCGGCAGGTAAGGTAAAGTTGTCCATTACTACGCAACCGACAACCACACACACAGACCGCCTGAACATTCCGTTTCTTCACTGAGATCCTAGCTTCTATTGTACCGCTGATAGAATAAAGTGGTGTTCCTACATTCTAAAATGGGAAACTGGACGTTCCGAAATAGAAAGTTCAAAAAGTACCGCTACTGTACTGAAGGGTGCTAAAGTGAAACGTCACACAAAATAAACATTTTGGTGGTTACTACATCACAAGGTAACTGTCAAGACTAATGCATAGGACCTAACCCAAGCAACATTCTAATGACGAACCGACGTTGCTGTTCGCAACTAAAAGTCGGTGTGCGACGTACACAAAACGTCGGGCTGACCCATATTTGTACTAATCTGGTCAATAAAATATGGGTCGATTCGACGTAGAAGACCGACTTTAGTCGTTGTGATTACCGACCAAATGTTCACCAAATTTTACGTCGGCTTAAGTTGGTTGTCAGGCTATTACCAACCTTATTTAAAATTTGCCCTTAATGTGACCTACAAAAGTCGGGTGTAGGTAGTGAAACTAAGCAATTTTGTATATTAATCTATTTGTCGTACTTATCCATTTATATAAAATGGATAAGGCGTGTTTATCATTGAGTACGTATTATATACAAAATACTTCGAATAAAATTTTAATAAATCTGGTGGGGTAAAAACTGAAACGAAAGAAATGTTATTGATATATATACATAAAGTAGGTTGAAAAATATAGTGAACCCATAAGAATAATGTTTATTTTAAGCACGAAAGTACTATTTTTATTTTTTTTACTTTCAAAAATATTTTCCCTTTCCAAAGAAAGCGCAATTGAAATATTGTTTAATTAATTTTACGAGTAAATAAAAACTTTTTTGCTTACTTTATTTGAAAAAAGAGGCAAATTTTGTGTATTAAAAATAATTGTACACATAATCAATATGGCCGCCTATTATTTCCTTCTGTGGAACCAGAAAATATGGCGAAGCCGGGAATAAGTGCAACTATTTTTACTAACAGCGACGTCATGGGTAAATAATTTTACCTGCACCAACTTTTAGTAAGCTTTGGTGCAGAAATCTGCACTAACACTAACGTTCATTCCAAACAATCGTGATAATATCGACCGTCTGTTGCAGTTGGTGTATAAATCTTTACTAAATATCTACCAATACCTGAATTGTCGACATTAATTTTGAGGTTATGTTAAACCAAGGCCTAAAAGCCTAACACCAACGTCCAACCGACGTTGCTAGACGACTACGTTAGTCAGCAACGTCTAACCAACGTAGGAATGTTACCCAGAAATTACCTAAATCTACTTAATCAGTTACCAACGTCTAATCAACGTTGGATAATAATCTAAAAACACACTCAACGTATTAAGTAGATTTCTGATATCAAACCAACGTTGGTAAATGTGCTAGATGTAAATAGTAGGTTTGCGAGGTTCAAGCTACGTTGCTCCGACGTTGTATCATAACTATAAAATTTAAGACGATATTTGACTATTATTTGTAATAATTCTGATAACAATTTTATTAAATGCGAGAACCGTATTATTTATTCATGAACCGTAAGTTGTAATGCTCTATATATACAGATGATCTAAAACTATATTATTTGTCAATTGCCAACTTTAAGGACTGTATTACTTTGCAGGAAATTAGTGTAACGGCCCGACCCCCCTCGTATCATTTATTAATTAGTTTATATAATTTCTATTTAATTTTCCTAAGTCTCACCTGTCGTGAAGCGACAGGTAAAACTTAATTAATTGGCCTTTTCCGTGATCGTCTAGTTTTACTGGTAGGACCCCAAATTTGTTGTGTTATTGTAACCTCACAGGTACGTTTATAAAGTTTGGTATTACTTTGTTTCATTTATAAGATTTAATTAGCTTTAATTTAATTGGTATACCTGTAGCAATTATTATGACCCTTTACCTGCACTGCACTGATATCTGTTTTTAAAAAAGTACTTAATATAAGATTTGACTTTGTTTATTATTACTAACGTGCTTTAGAAATTCACTTTAGTACCTGAAAGTAGAAATAAGTCAAGGAAACTCAAATACCGTTTGTACACCTTTTATCTCTATACTGAGACAACTGTCTATAAGAAATAGCTTACAAAACTTACATGAACAAAACCTGGTTACATGTACAGTGGACAACGGTCCACGAAAAATACATAGCTATTTAGCTAGTTGAACCTGCAATGTAACCAAACCTGGTTCTATGCGCGGAAACTCCCGCTTCGTAGTTTAAATGACATATGTAGAACTCTACATATGGGTGCAAGAGACACTTCCCTTGTATGTGGAACAGAGTGTCCCCTGTCACATGAGCCGAACAGAGGCCGACAACCACCTTGTTATTGAATTCGCGGGCTGGTGCTACCATAAAACAGTATCACAAACATAACTGACGCTGGCCAACGAAGATTCAATGCATATGCGGAACCCCGACATATGACGAACAATTGCCCGTATTATTTTGGGCTGTCGAATGCAGGCCACCAATCAAGGTTTAAACCAACCTGAAACGAACTACTCCGTAGATTTGTTAATTTGGCACGCTTATGGGAGCGGTAGCCATAAATCATTAATCGGTGTATACTGGTTGGCTGGACCCGGACCCCTGTCGAGAGACAAGGTCCGTGTCCAGAAAAACGCATGTTTTTGTTGTCGGCGCCTCACCGTCTCACCTGACAGCGGCACTCTGATCCCCATATGGGTAATGCACTTTGATGAAGTTACAAGTATTGCAGATTCAACTGGACATTAATTCTTTGGTATATTATCTTATTTAGACCTGGCTTGAAAAATTAAGGAAAAGTTCCACCTACTATCGGAATTAATATTGACTGTTCTAATTATTAGTAAACATGTAATGAGCAGTGCATTATAACAGAAAAGACCTATCTATAAATCATGTGGTACCGCCGGTCAGATATTGTAAAAAACCGAAAAAACCCAAGCATATAGAGTCGTACTTTGATTATCGTTGCCATTTTACTCGAAACAAAGAAATTGCATTAATTTCATGATTTTTTACTGGACTCGAGTACGTAGTAAACGGCACCGCATTATAATAATTATTTAGGTGTCATCCTTACCAATTCTGGTATACACGGAGAGTTCCGCGGGCCCACTCCCCCGGATTCCTGAGTAACGCCTGAGTTACTCGCCTCCATGTCGACGGCGGTGTCGGTGGCTAGCGCACACTAATGCAGCGCGGCTCCCAATGCTAGTTATAACTGCAAGACAGGGCCACTCCCTTATTTCTCGAGGGCCACTCCCTTATTTCTCGACTCCGCAGAACAAAAGCATAGGCTTGTGGCTGTCAGAGTCGACCTGGTGCCCAGCTATATTACAGAGGGTCATACAAACTCCTCGTACCCGATTCTTTCGAACCAAAGCGAAATGCTTGGGGGTAGTCAGATGTGGGGAACGACTCTACCACGTAGAACTGGACAATCTCTGAGCAACCGATTCGTTAGAACCAAAGCGTATCGATTGGGGCTGTCAGAGATGTGACCGCGATCATACGCTGCCTCGCGTATTTATATGATTTCCCGTGAGTGAATTCGTTGTCCAAGCCTGCAAGCTAGACGGAGATAGCCAAACGCTCCGTTTTGCTTCTCTCACGACATTAAATTTACGATGTATTTAGGTGAGAAGTGATATAATGACTCTATGTTGACAGCCTTTGCCTATTCCTAGTAAAAACTCTTACAACCCTACGTGTTTACGTTGGTTTGTTTGTTATCTCTTCTCGGCTGGAGAATGCTTCGAGATTTTGTACAGTTTTGTCAACGTTTTAAAATATTAATTAAATACTGTGTGTTCTTTACTTAGCTGAATAATTTAGACTCTATAGTTTGAATGCATACGTTTTCTGCCCAAATTATAAGAAAATGATTTAGCCCTTTTCATGTAATAATGAATTTGTAATTTAATGATATAACTGCTTGGGAATAATTTAGTATTATGTAAAAATTATAGGAAATTTATTCGCGATGAAGCAGCCCAGGTCTGGGATGCTTCACTCTCCCCCGCGTGGCTTATTAAATAATTACGCAGTCAATTATTTGATGAGCCACGGACCGCGTGACTGTTCAGTGGTACCAATGATGTTACAATTCCTAACTAAGCTCAGCCCTAACCTGATGTGACAAACGAGAAAAAAACAAAAAACAAAAGAAAAAATTCTAATTTATACAAAGAGAACAAATATAACCTAGTATCAAACAAAAAAAAAAGAAAATAAAATCTCACTCTTAACCTGAGTCCTGTTACTGGTGTGTCCTCACTCGCGCACACATTTCCCTCACACGCGTCCCCTTTCCCTACGAGCCACCTTTACACAACGTCCATCGCGATCGCCTTTCTTCCTCCGCCCCATGGTACTGACCCGCTGTCCTCCCTCCTCTTGGGTGACTTGACTGGTGGTACCATCGCCGTCGCCTGGTGACGCCACCGGGCCGCCCCTCTCCTTGTTTTTGCCTGGCTGGTCCTGTGGTGGTTGTTGCTGCGGTTGACGCAACCGTGCCTAGCACCTTCTTCTGTCTCTCTGTCACGGTATCCCATGCCGTCGGCCATTTAATTAGCTCCAACCATATCGGTGGTCTGCCACTGGTCGGTAGGGTTCGCGGGTCGCCGCCCTTTGGCCGACCGCCATCGTCTGGAATATCTCGGCCGGAGGTGACGGGTCTCCCGCCCGGATATAACATTATATGGATCCCATCCTTCGTTGGACGTATGTTATTGCGGGTTGGTTCTGCAGTACTGCCTTCTTCCTCTCACGGAAATTCTTCCTGCTTATTTCAAGCGTCAGCGGATTCTGCATGGCTATGTTATTCGTGCGGCGTACTGAACTGTTTTGTTTGGGCTGACCGAGTTCTTGTTTCCTCACCCAGATACTTTCGCGGCTAACGTGGTGTCACAAGCCACTTGACATGTTCACACATGTCCTCCTTATCAGTTAAGTTATGGATTCGCTAAGTATGGACGCAGGTTGCTGGTGTTGTAAGTGCCCTTTATGGTCCCAGTGATTATGTTCGCAATCTCGTACACATTCTTGTGAGGGCTTCTCGTAATTTTAAATGGC
Source organism: Rhamnusium bicolor (assembly GCA_029963845.1). Classification (NCBI taxonomy): domain Eukaryota; kingdom Metazoa; phylum Arthropoda; class Insecta; order Coleoptera; family Cerambycidae; genus Rhamnusium; species Rhamnusium bicolor. The sequence goes on along the minus strand of JANEYF010005599.1, from coordinate 67,245 downwards.
CCATCGTATAGTAAGGCGAATTTCTGGGCGATGCCAGCGGCGGCGTCAGAGACGGGGTTTGTTCGCAAGAGCACTAAGTCTCCAATCTGATATTGCCTAGTGGTTCCCCTTTGTTGGCTAACGCGCTTTAGAGCCGCTTTAATCAGGTCAAGTTATGGACTTTACGCCGTACTTGCTCTCTGTCGGGCCCCGTCTACTGGGTTAGGTATTTTTCGACGCCTGGTTGCAGATAGTACCTGGGTGACCGCCCGGTCACCACTTCGGTTGGGCACCTTCCCGTGCTAAAGTGTTATAAGTTGTTTAGGCAATTCTCAATCTGACTAATGTATGTCGGCCAGTTGGAGTGTCTGGCGTGGCAGTATGTGCGGAAGAAGCGCTCCAGTTCTTTCATGTACTTTTCGCTTGGGTTGGAAGCGGCGTACCGAATGGTGGCATATGTCACATGGATCCCCGCTTGTTGTAGGGTATTCCTCCAGGTTTTGGACGTAAATTGCGTACCATGGTCGCTTAACACTCGCTTCACTGGTATTAGCGGCAGCAAATCCCTGACGATTCTGTTGGCAGCTGCCACGGCGTTTGCCTTCTTTAACTTTTAAATAATTTTACGAATTTTGAAAAGCTGTCCACGGCCACGAGGATGTAGGTGACTCCCCCCGGCCCCTCGGTAGCGGCCCATAAAAGTCTACGGCCACTAGTTCCTCTATTTCCTTGGTAATAATTGGCTGTAATGGGCCTACGATTTGGTGGTTGGATTTTTTCGTTTTCTGGCACATATCACAGGCCTGCAGTAAGTGGTGAATGTGACGTTTCATGTTTGGCCAGTAGTAGGAATGTCGTAACATTAGGAAAACCTTGCGTCCCGCAAAGTGTCTCATTTCTAAGTGATATTGCCAGATTAGTCTGTCTTGGAGGGCGGCGGGGATCGCGATTGTCTTGTGCTTTGTGTAGGGGTCTACATGTAGCAGGATCCCTTGTTCGAGCGTATAGCAATAGGCCGTGCGGTGTCCCTTTTCCTCGGTGTCGACTGATGTGCTATTTTTGTATTGTATTATTTGCTGGAGCTCGGCATCCTCTTGCTGCAACCGGCCCAGTTGTTTGAAGTCCCGTAGCAGCTCAGCCGATCCCTCGACGGTGAAGTTAGCTACAATGGGATGTTGCGGTGCGTGTGCGGTACCGGCAACGTCAGCGGGATGCCTTGAGAGGATGTCGGCCACCCGGTTGTCTGTTCCCCTGATATGTGTGATTTCAAAGTCGAACTGTTGTAGGAAAAGTACCGCTCGTTCAAAAAGCGGCAATATTTGAGGAAAGTCAGGGCTCGATGGTCCGTCCGTATCGTGAATGGGGAGTGCAGTAGATATAGGTGAAACTTACGCAAGGCTGCGATGATTGCGTATAGTTCTTTTTCTGTGGTTACGTAATTAAGCCCGGCCCCTCTTAGGCTGCGGCTGTGGAAACCGACTACGCCCCTGGTTCCATCCTCGAACATCTGATATAACACAGAGCCTATCCCATACTGTGAACTGAGAGTCTCCAGAATATACGGCCTCGTAGGGTCAGGGTGTATAAGTACTACGTCTTTAATAAATTGTTTTGATTGCTTGAAAATGTCTATCTTCGTCTGGTCCCCAGCGCCAAGGTTCTCCCTTTTTAAATAGGTGGCACAGCAACATCGTGTTGTCAGAGTACTTAGGGCAAAAGCGTCGAGAATAATTGCATAGTCCCAGAAACGCCCTTAACTGTTTGATTCGGACGGGCGTAGGGAAAGTTTGAATAGCCTGTATCTTTTCTGGATCCATTAATATGCCGGTAGGCATTAGAATATGGCCCAGGAATTTAACCTCTACGTACAAAATGCGACTTCTCGAGGTTGACAGTCAGGCGTGCCTCTTTAAATTTAGTCAGGACGGCGCACAGGTTCTGCATGTGTTCTTTGAAGGTGGGTGATGCGACGAGTACGTCGTCTACGTAACTGTGAGTAAACGGCCGCAGTTCGGGCCCTAACACTCGGCCGAAAGGGAGGACACGGTAACAGTAACTCTTGCCATTGTATAGAAATGCTGTATATTTCTTGCTGTCGTCGGCAAGCGGTACCTGCCAATAGCTGGCTGTTAAATCGATGGTAGTTAAGTATTTCTGCTCGTGAAATTGTTGTAATAGATTGTCGATGGAGGGCGGACATTCATGGTCGGCAACCATCTGTTCGTTGAGTTTTCGTGCGTCTAGGCATATACGGATTGTCCCGTCTTTTTTCTTGACCACGGTCATGGGACTGGAATACGGGGATGCCGCTTTTTCGATTATGCCCTGTTCGATCATTTCTTCGAGCTTAGCTTCGACTTGTGGCCTTAAGGCGAATGGTACTGGGTAGCTTCGCTTGACGAATGCGGTTTCGTCTGACATCTGGATTTTACGTTCGTAGAGGTGAGTCAGACCGGGCCTATCAAGGAACATGGGAGAGAATTCCTTAAGCAGTTCCCTCAGCCGTGACTTCTCGGTCATGGGTAGCGAACATTCGTTGACCTTGGCCTCGATACTCTCCCCCGGGTCACCTGTGAGCTTGGTTTGTATTAGGGATATGAGTTCGTTTTTTTTCCGTTTCGACGCTGCTGGGCCTCACGGCATGTGCGTGGTTGTTAAACGGGGTCTCGATCTCTGTGCCCGTCGGAGTCGTTATGGATAATCGCTGTCGGCACAAATCCAGGGTACACTTGTTCGATCGCAGCCAGTTAGCCCCAATAATACATGGTTTAATTAGCCCTCGTACGATAAGGCAGCATAGGTTGAAATCGTGCTCGGCTATTTGTACTTTAAGCATGATTTGTCTAGTGACACGTTTGCTTTTCGCGCCAAACGCTCCTTGGATCAGCAGGGCGCGCAGCGGCAGTGTGGGAGGTTGTCTGCTTAATCTGGCTGTTGTATAGGTCCTCAGCGAGGCAGGTAATTTCACTACCGGTGTCTAATAGGGTAGGGATTTGGGTTTCCCTTCAGAATATCAGGATTTCGGGAAGCAGGCGTCGCTCTTGGCCAGCCGTTACTATAGTGGCGGCGCCTTCGGCACTCTTCCATTGGATATGAGAATTAATGCGACTTGAGCTAGGTTGACACTCGTCAGGTGCCCGCAGCCCCTCTCGGCCCTGGTGTCGGGTGGCCGTAATCGGGTCAATTCTCCCCCTGTCCGTGGCGGCCGAGGCCCTGGCCTGGTTTCCACCCCCATTGATATATCATGGCCCATCCCCTGGCGGTGGTTGTAGCAGTCGTGTGGGGCCGATTAAGTATTGTGACGGTCGAAAGGACAGGCCCCTCTAGCTCGACCGTCGTTCGTTTCCCGACGGAAGGACCGCTGTGGGTAGGCCTCGTTCTGCGTTCCTGTCTCCCTTAACCCATCGGAATCGCTTGCTTGGGCTTGGACCCGCTTGTGCTGGGCAGGAGACAGAGGAGGTGGTGGCCACAGAAGGAGATAAAATGTGCTCCTGCTGTCTGAGGAATTCGGCAGCGCCAGCGATGGTTTTAATCTCCTTTAATTGCCATAATGACTGTATGTTTCGCGGGAAGTGTTTGATTAAGTCGGACACTAGCGTCGCCTCTGGTATGGGGTTGGTCAACAGGCGAGCCGAGCCTACGTAGTGGGCGAAATGATTTTCCATGCTGCGACCCTCTTTCCGGGCCCAGCGGTGGGTGGTTATGTTTTGGCGGAGCTTATCCTGTTCTTCCTCGGACCAGTAGCTGCTGAGGAAGTCGGTCTTAAAATCCTCGAAGTTTTCCCAAGCTATCTTATAAATGGCGGCCCAATCTTGCGCATCCCCCACCAAGGATTCGTCGACCACATCAAGCTTGTTTTCTTCGGGTACATTGATTTTGTGAAAGTAGGACTCGAGTTCGTTCAGGTACTTGATAGGGTGTTTATTTCCGCCTTTAAAAACTGGCATCACGGGACTCGGCGTGACATATACAGGGCGGAAATCTCGTGTGGGTCTGAGGCAGCGGTGAGGCGTCGGGTCAGGTTCTCGGGTGGTGGCATACTGCTCGATCTGTTGTAGGAGGTGTCCAGCGGTGGTTTGGCGTTCGCGGTGCATAGCTACCAGACTCTTGCCCAGCTGCGTGTGAAGGCGGCGCTGTTCTTCCCGCGTCTCTCGTACTTCTGAGACCAAGGTACTCATCATCTGGTTCAGGGACGGTGGAGTTGGCTGCGGTGATGTCCTCCTCCGTGGTTGGCGGGCTCGTGGCATCGACGGAGTCGTCCATACCTAGGGGCACATGAGCAGTATCAGGTTCACTAATATACACATAAAACAAACCCAAAGTGGAAATTTGCTACACCACAAAAATATTCTCGTTAATGTCTCTAATTGACCGATCCTAAGAGTTTAAACTTAAATTCTCTCCCGAGCCATTACACACATAATAAAAGAAATCAAAGGGTCTTACTAATATCGTGCTTCGAACCCGAGTTTCCTGATTGAAAAAAACCCAGGTATCCTGACCACTAGAAGATATTGAAGGTATCCTCCAGAATAAAACTGTTGCCCCCAGTTATCCCCCATCGTACTTCGACGACAGTTGGTACCCGGCCAGGCACAGGATTTTATCCTGGAGCCAGCTATGTAGTTAATTTTAATTAAAATGAATTGACATCCTTTGCAAGGATTGTGTGCTAGCCCTGGAGAAAATAGTATATGCAAATTCCGATTAATATAATAATTACAGGAGAATATTTTCGGTGTGTGCAAATTTAATGAAACAAAAATAATAATACCAATTTACGACTCATATCCTGGTCACGCGGCACCAGTGTAACGACCCGACCCCCCCTCGTATCATTTATTAATTAGTTTATATAATTTCTATTTTATTTTCCTAAGTCTCACCTGTCGTGAAGCGACAGGTAAAACTTAATTAATTGGCCTTTTCCGTGATCGTCTAGTTTTAGTAGCAGGACCCCAAATTTGTTGTGTTATTGTAACCTCACAGGTGCGTTTATAAAGTTTGGTATTACTTTGTTTCATTTATAAGATTTAATTTGCTTTAATTTAATTGGTATACCTGTAGCAATTATTATGACCCTTTACCTGCACTGATATCTGTTTTTAAAAAAGTACTTAATATAAGATTTGACTTTATGTTTATTATTACTAATGTGCTTAGAAATTCACTTTAGTACCTGAAAGTATAAATAAGTCAAGGAAACTCAAATACCGTTTGTACACCTTTTATTTCTATACTGAGACAACTGTCTATAAGAAGTAGCTTACAAAACTTACATGAACAAAACCTTGTTACATGTACGGTGGACAACGGTCCACGAAAAATACATAGCTATTTAGCTAGTTGAACCTGCAATGTAACCTGGTTCTATGCGCGGAAACTCCCACTTCGTAGTTTAAATGACATATGTAGAACTCTACATATGGGTGCAAGAGAAACTTCCCTTGTATGTGGAACAGAGTGTCCCCTGTCACATGAGCCGGACAGAGGCCGACAACCATGCCTTGTTATTGAATTCGCGGGCTGGTGCTACCATAAAACAGTATCACAAACACAACTCACGCTGGCCAACGAAGATTCAATGCATATGCGGAACCCCGACATATGACGTACAACGGCCCGTATTATTTTGGGCTGTCGAATGCAGGCCACCAATCAAGGTTTAAACCAACCTGAAACGAACTACCCCGTAGATTTGTTAATTTGGCCGACGCCGCTTGTGTTGGGGTACGCTTATGGGAGCGGTAGCCATAAATCATTAATCGGTGTATACTGGTTGGCTGGACCCGGACCCCTGTCGAGAGACAAGGTCCGTGTCCAGACAAACGCATGTTTTTGTTGTCGGCGCCTCACCGTCTCACCTGACAGCGGCACTCTGATCCCCATATCGTCGGCCGAGGTGCAAAAACGTGTAACTCCAAAAAAATGCAACCAATCAAAAATCAAATCTGTTTAAGTCCCATATCCCATATCATTATTTTAATAATAAAATATACCAGATCTGTCTAATTAGATGTTAAATATCCTACGTAGTAATCATTCCTCATTTTGTAATGTTCACTTGACTAATATAGTCAAATATACAGTTTTTACCTTCTCTAAAATAATCTTGAAATGACATGGTCGGTTTTGCACCTCAGCCGACGGTATGGGTAATGCACTTTGATGAAGTTACAAGTATTGCAGATTCAACTGGACACTAATTCTTTGGTATATTATCTTATTTAGACCTGGCTTGAAAAATTAAGGAAAAGTTCCACCTACTATCGGAATTAATATTGACTGTTCTAATTATTAGTAAACATGTAATGAGCAGTGCATTATAACAGAAAAGACCTATCTATAAATCATGTGGTACCGCCGGTCAGATATTGTAAAAAAACCGCAAAACCCAAGCATATAGAGTCGTACTTTGATTATCGTTGCCATTTTACTCGAAACAAAGAAATTGCATTAATTTCATGATTTTTTACTGGACTCGAGTACGTAGCAAACGGCACCGCATTATAATAATTATTTAGGTGTCATCCTTACCAATTCTGGTATACACGGAGAGTCCCGCAGGGCCCACTCCCCCGGATTCCTGAGTAACGCCTGAGTTACTCGCCTCCATGTCGACGGCGGTGTCGGTGGCTAGCGCACGCTAATGCAGCGCGGCTCCCAATGCTAGTTATAACTGCAAGACAGGGCCACTCCCTTATTTCTCGACTCCGCAGAACAAAAGCATAGGCTTGTGGCTGTCAGAGTCGACCTGGTGCCCAGCTAGATTACAGAGGGTTATACAAACTCCTCGTACCCGATTCTTTCGAACCAAAGCGAAATGCTTGGGGGTAGTCAGATGTGGGGCACGACTCTACCACGTAGAACTGGACAATCTCTGAGCAACCGATTCCTTAGAACCAAAGCGTATCGCTTGGGGCTGTCAGAGATGTGACCCCGATCGTACGCTGCCTCGCGTATTTATATGATTTCCCGTGAGTGAATTCGTTGTCCAAGCCTGCAAGTTAGACGGAGATAACCAAACGCTCCGTTTTGCTTCTCTCACGACATTAAATTTACGATGTATTTAGGTGAGAAGTGATATAATGACTCTATGTTGACAGCCTTTGCCTATTCCTAGTAAATACTCTTACAACCCTACGTGTTTACGTTGGTTTGTTTATGTTATCTCTTCTCGGCTGGAGAATGCTTTGAGATTTTGTACAGTTTGTCAACGTTTTAAAATATTAAATGAATACTGTGTGCTCTTTACTTAGCTGAATAATTTAGACTCTATAGTTTGAATGCATACGTTTTCTGTTCAAATTATAAAAAAAATGATTTAGCCCTTTTCATGTAATAATGAATCTGTAATTTAATGATATACCTGCTTGGGAATAATTTAGTTTTATGCAAAAATTATAGGAAATTTATTCGCAATGAAGCAGCCCAGGTTTGGGATGCTTCAATATATACAGATGATCTAAAACTATATTTGTCAATTGCCAATTTTAAGGACTGTATTACTTTGCAGGAAGATTTATATAAATTGAAAGAAATTTATTACCTCTGATTATTAGTAAGTGCAGCCAATTGAATTCACATATTCAACTAACGTTGGATAATAATGTAAAAACACACTCAACGTATTAAGTAGATTTCTGATATCAAACCAACGTTGGTAAATGTGCTAGATGTAAATAGTAGGTTTGCGAGGTCAAGTACGTTGCTCCGACGTTGTATCATAACTATAACATTTAAGACGCTATTTGACTATTATTTGTAATAACTGACCTTATAATTGGTAAAAAAGTAGTCGGTAAAATGTTACTTGGGATGAATGTAGCTACCTATCAAGTCGGTTACCAACGTTATACCGAAGTAGCTGTATTACCGAAAAATTAATCGGAGCTAATTAAGTTAGTCATTACCGTCCAACCAACGTTGGTTAATAACTAAAAAGGACCAAACCTATTAAGCCACTAACCAACGTCTAACTAACGTTGGCAAGTGTTCCATAACAAACTTGACCTATTTAGTTAGTCACCAACGTCTACCCAATGTTGGCAGGTTACTCAAAATTTAACCATACCTATTTTAGCCAGCTGTCAACGTCTAACCAACGTTGGTAAGTTATTCAAAATATAACCATACCAATTTTAGTCAGTTGTCAACGTCTCATCAACGTTGAATAATGACTTGAAAACATATCAAACCTTATTATGTCGTTTTCTAACGGCAAATCAACGTTGGTAAATCGTCCAGACTTAAGCAGTAGGTTTGCGAGGTCGACGCAATATTTGGTTCGACGTCGTATTACAACTTCAAAATTTAAGTTATTACTCGACTACGATTTGTACTAATTCTGACGTCGGAATTAGTGAAAAAGTAGTCGGTAGTTGGTAAAATGTTGCTTGGGAAGAATCTGAAATAAGTTAGAAGTGAATATTTAAATGCAACTGTTTATACAACACTTAAGAACCCTACAACCCAACGACCTAAACATAAAAGTTAACCAACTTTTAAGGGCCGGTTTTTCAATGTTGAGTTAAACAACTCACTCGCAACTTAACCAGGTTAAGTTTAAGTTAATGTTACAACCGTTTTTCATTATCATTTTTCATGTGTTAGTTAACTTCAGATGTGTGAAAAATTTATATGAAGAGTATGAATTTTATTTACATTTTCGGGATTTTGCACTATTTCGTCTCTTTTTATTTCTGTGGTAAAATATAAATTAACCTTACTTTTGAAATATTTATGTTGTGTTTGTTTGGAACGCAATTAAAGAACGTTGGAAACCTTTATTTTAAATTGGTAAGCCCTAAATACTTTTGGAGTTAGTGAGGTTCTTATTAGATTATTTAAGATCCAATTAATGTGGACAAGAAACGTGCTTCCAATTTTACACATGAAGACCAGCTACTTTTTAGTAGCTTTGGTCCAAGAAAACAAAAACATTATAGAATGTAAAAAAAGTAAGTTGGAAGGAAAAAGATAATTCATGGAAAAAAATCGCAAACAAATTTAATGCTAACCGTTGCGTTTTCAGAAGCAACAAATATCTGAAAGATAAATGAACATAAAAAAAATTCCAAACAAAAGTATTTCCGAAATAAGCAAAACGTTTTTTAGCAGAGGGTGGATAGAGGAAAGTCATCAATGATAATGATGTCCTTGAAACAATAAAAGGGGTATTAGGAAATTAAATTGATGGAATGTCGAATAACTATGATAATGTTTTACTGAAATGTAAGTTGTCTGATAGTAGCTTATAGACATAATTCTTTTATGATTTTCTGTTTTAAAATCTGTATTAAAAAGATGTATATGTAATTATGGCAGACAATGAAGCAGGAAAAAGCATATGTAATTATGAACTGAGAGATGAAGTTGAGGAAAGCAGCAATGTTGATAAATATGAAGACGACATAGAAAAGAATATAAGAATTCAATATGTAGATAATTATTGTTTTTTTTTTTATTTTTAATTGTTCTAAATAGGCAATTGATCCAGCTATTCGTCACATAAATCAAATATTATAATAGAGGATAATAAACATAACATGAAATGGAAACAAAAAGTTACATAACAGAATTTTTTATATATACATTTATAATGTCATTTAATAATGTCTGCAATTTTTTTTTCTTTAAGTGCCATTTTCTTTATAGAGGTTCATTTTCAGTGCTTGTTCTTCTAAAAATTTCTCCTTTTGAAGCCTGACAAAATTTAATTTTTCCTCTATAAGCTCATGGTTAATATTTATGTTGAATATATTAACGTGACTACAGATTTACAAACAAAAAAAAAATTAAAAATAAACTATGAACCATGAAAATATATTTCGAAACAATATTTTTTTGTAAACGTTTGTTTTGAAGTTTAATTTTGTTGATTATGTATTATTAAAACTAAAGTATTGTATAAAATATAGTTTTTTATTTCTTTTGATATAGTATATTTTTATTTAAAAATGGAGATACTTTATTTTGTATTTCACAACTAAAAGATGTCAAAATGCATTAAACATAAAATGCTTATCCTAAACATGCTGCACAGGGTGTCCCTAACTCGACACCCCAGCTCTTTTAACCGAAAGAGGGGGCGAATGAGAAAGAAATCATTTATGTTTCTTTTTAGATATTAGCTTTAGCTATTCAACAACCTGCTCCTTTGATTAAAAAGGCTGGAGCTTCGTTGTTAAAATTATAGTCATGCAAAGTAATTGTATATTAAATTATTTCTTCTGTTATTTAATGCACCTCTATTAGCTTGTGGAAGATTATCAACTGGAATATTGTTAACTAAGTTGATAGCTCTCTCCTGCTCTTTGTTTATGGGTGGAACTGAGCCGATTTTTACATAATTTGGCCTTAAAATTGCTATTGCTTGGCTTACACGTCGTATGCATTTACTTACTGTGGATTTATACACACCACAAAAATCTCTGCCCACACTGAGAAAAGACCCAGTGGCATATCTGAAACCCAATAACAGTTGCCTTTATGGTGAAAGGCAGTCATTTCTAGAAAATACGAAAATAAACGTTACATGTAAATATTTATGAACCACGAGGTAATAATTAGTAAATACCTGTTCGTGGAATACGAATTAATATCTTGCACTTCTTCTAATAACATTTCAACTGTTCTGGGATATAAACAAAAACGTGTTAAAAAATCATTGCGATCCCATTCTTCAAAGTGATTTGGCCTGTTTTGTATCACTTTTGGTCTTCTAGCTTCCTCATCATTGCTGTAAGCGTTTACCTCATAATCCTCATCGTGTTTTAATTATTTAAAAAAATTACTATTTATTTAATTACCCAACAAATAATTTTAGGTTAGTTTTATCTCAATATTTATAGTTAACTCATACTTCATCCTAGAGTTATTTTAATCTCGATTTAACTCAGGGTTTCAAGTTAACGTGCTTTTCAAATATGCTACGTTTCGCTTAAACCAACGTTAACTCTTACTCTTGATAACTCGCAATTGAAGAACCGGCTCTAACTTCTTAGGTGGAGATTCTTAGGTCGTTAAGTCAAAATGAATGTGCACTTGTGCAATTAAAGATTAATGACAGAAACATGTGACAATGATTGACAGATTAAAGAGTTTGTTTTCTTTGAATTGTTAATTATTACGTCTCTACTTTTGCAAAAAACTGATCACAGCGAAGTATATTCTCATATGGAATAACTGTTATGCAAAAATAGATAAATAGTAACTATTATTTTATTGGTTTAACAATTTTATTCTGTTCGGTAACTTTACCAGGAGGTGAAAATACTGGCCCTTAGGAGTATTACCAACACGTGCGCTAAATTGCTTAACCCAGGTGATTTTGAGATAAGCATAAACACATTCTCCAATTTCTTAGGTGATAGGTTGTTAGGTGTTGGGTGTTTAGGCTTTTACATCGTATGTATAAACCATAAATGAAGTTGTGCAGGAAAAAAAATTGATTAAAATTTGCGAAAAAAAATTGAAAAAAATTGTGAGCCTCACCAGGCTTTCTAAACGATTTGTAAAATATTTGCAAAACATTTTTTTTCATAATCAAGTGGAATATTTAAAATTTCAAAATTCATAAAAAAATATTGAGTTTAGTTGCATCTTTTTTGAAATTTGCACATTGAAAAATTAATTTAAAATAAAATTTCAAAATGGTGTAACTATACTGTTTGTAAAATGTGGCCAACTGTTAACAAAGATCGACTGAACAAACGAGATGGATGTAACAGTGCGAGTGTATTCTAGCTAGCAAATTTTTCGCATATATTTTCGGGAATTTCCGCAGTTCCTGGGAATTTAACCATCGCCCGATTTTTGGACGACCGATATATTTTTAATTCCAAAGGTATGTGACATTTTAAAGTGGTCTCTACATTTTAAAATTAAAGTGCAAACAGATAAGTAAAACAATAAATCACTTGAGCACTCCACTATCCCTATAAGCGATGAATGTATTTATATTTCATTTTATCGGATCAAGAGAAATAGACGAATGAATTACACAAATACATATACTATTCAAAATTTATTTATTTGATTACAAAACTAATATTTTTAATCTTTAAAAATATTTATAACCTTCACATTTATTTTTGTTTCCTCTTCGTTTCTTACCTGATTATATTTTGCTTCTCTATAAGCCATGCTTAAATTAATTGGATCATCTTCTGATACTTCTTTCTTAACTTCTTTTTCTCGTTTTAATAGTTCAATAGCCTGAATATATAATTTAGCTTGAGTAATTCTACCTTCTTGTTGGGCCTCTAATATTTTATAATTTTCAATAAACCTTTGCGTTAATGATTTATGATTGTTGCTGAACATATTTACTGCACCTATTTGTTTATTATTTCTATGGAATAGTCTAAAAACAAAAATTTAACTATAAAAAATGTTTTATTTAATTTTGAAGGAATCAGTTACTAGTCAACGATCCTAGCTTCGCACTTGAGTTTGAATGTGCAGTCGTCTAAGCCCCGCTCTTTTAATGCAAAGCAGTTTGGTGCGTTTCTGCCTACGCAAGCGATGTTTCTTCTCTCTCAGCGCCGCCAAGTGCTAAGATACAATCGTTGAGTAGTATATTTGTATTTGTAAATATACAATGTTATATTAGTACTTAGTCATAACTTCAAAGACTAGACATAAAGGAGTTTATATTGAAATGGTGTTCCAGGCATTGTTAGTCTAAGCTCAAAGACACCCCTTATGTTAATCAGTAATTGCTCGAAATCCATTGCATTTATCGAAAATAGAACCATTTTTTTGTTTTATTTTGCTTTAGAGGGAATATTTTTTATAAGTATACAATTTTTTGTGGGACGACCGGTTTCTGAAAAACGCCGAAAACTACGACAGATATATATATATATATATATATATATATATATATATATATATATATATATATATATATATATATATATATATATATATATATATATATATATATTCCTATTCGACTATTTTGATTCTAATATTAATGGCCTATATATTATGTTAAATGTTTTATACTTACATGTGGTTTGAATGTATTAAATTTTATGTAATATCAGGTGGAGAAACGAATATTCTAGGTAAACATTTTTTAAATGTTTTTAATATAAAATTTCAAATGATCAATAATATAAATAATTTGTATAAGGAAGAAATTGAGGGTATCATTAGCAAATTCCCAGAAGTTTTTAGCGAAAAATTAGGCACGTTTAAATATGCAAAAGTTTCTTTGCATTTAAAACCCAAGTCTAAAGCTATCTTTTGTAAACCTAGGTCCATCCTACTAGCAAACCAATAGATGATAAGAAGATTGAACTCATGAGGGAAGGTATCCTGAGTCCTGCAAAAGTCAGCCAACAGGCCACACCATTGGTTCCTATAGTGAAGAGTGATGGAACTAAGAATATGCGATATGTAATATAAATCTACAGTAAATAAATACTTAATGGAACAGTATCCACTCTCAAGGATCGAGGAAATATTCACCAAACTTCATCACAGTGAGCATTACTCTAAGTTAGATTTATGTCAAGCATATAACCAATTTCAAGTAGATGACGAGGCAAAAATGATATTAATATAGTCCACCAATAAACGCCTTTTTGCCTTAGTCCTGCTAGTAGCATTTTTCAAAAATATGTTGAGAATTTATTCTAGGGCTTAGACAATGTAATAGTTATACAGGGTGAGTCTTAAGTGCGTAGTTATATTTAAACCACCGATTCTTGACATCTGTAGAAACCCACTGACACATTTTTTTCTCTTAATTCCCACGTAAAATTGAGTTATCGACTTTCAAAAAAAATAAGATTAAATTGTTTTGGAACTGCTAATTACTAGAAACATTCCTCACTTTATCTGAAATGGTGAAGCAGTGTTGCCGCATTTCATATGTAATTTATCACCTAGCCAGTAAGTTCGTTCCCGAATATAATAATTTTGAATGAAATAATTACCTACTTGTGCGATTAATTGCTCCATTTTAAATAATTTTTTAAACATTTTAAAATACCTTTTAATGTAAAAAATGTACAAGTTTGACTTTTTCTTGGATCAATTAACATTTCTTTCAAGTGTTTCGTATGGAACATACAACTAAAACTAAATTTTCCGATGAACAGTAAACCTATAAAATGCTACTGACCATTTTAATTTCATTTTTTCAAAGTTTATAAAAGAATTATTATTTTTTAACAAGTAGTAGTTACTTACCATGTGATTATAATAATTTGAAGTAATCCTGTAATTTAATAATAAATAAATCGTTTTGTAACAGTCATATGTTTGGCTGGTTGATTGACCTGATAGGTCAATGAGCCAGTTACACTGACCTATCTTTTACGTACATTACATTACCAACCAATTCATGATTCATATTACACATTTCACAGACGGCAGGAGACTCATATCACATACACCCATCAAGCATATTCGTATGAATTAAGATGGAAAACAAGTTCACATCAGTAACACGGTTTATTCACTAAATAAAAACAATTACCTAACTTTACTTGTAAACAAAATCCAAGCTTTGACAAGAACTATTCTAATAACAAAACGTACTTTTAGGTACTGTTAAAATATCGCAAAACTGAAATAAAAGCACAATGTGAACAAACAATGCACTTTAAAAACCGAAACCAAACATCCTCGATTTACCTAATATCTAATGTCAATACAATAGTACAATTATTTCCAAAAATAAGACGTTTACGTAAATTCACTCTGAACGATTTGCAGTTATTATTCTCTCTATCTAATGCTATAAGAATAACGACAGCGATAGTGAATTGGCCACTGCCGTTATTTTCGTAAACCGCTATAGTGAATAAAAGACATACAAGCATTTTGGAACAGGGCAGGACCGGATTTAGAATTACAATAACATTAAACCATTGTCTAGATGGACTTAAGTCAACATTATTTCTCATTTCATCTAGTGTCGGTACTAGACATTTTGTATCGTATTTTAAACAACCCGGACACAAAACAGTAGCAATTACGATGGACAAATAAAAATCAAATAAACCAAATAACTGCTCGCTCTTATACACGACATGCCTGATTACAATTCTGTAAAACAGGCGGGGTTCGTCTTCCTCAATTTCATTGCCGGTGGACCAATAGGAAAACGAAGTGTTCCGTGGTCCGATCTGACCACGTGAACATCACGCTGAGTTTTATGTTTTCGTCCAGTCTATTAGTACTGCCACTGATTTATAGTACAATTGTTCTAGATTCAGTACAGTTTAATTGTAGTACATCGGCACCTCCTTCAAAAGTCTAGTACATTATCATAATTTGTTCCTCTATGCGGTATTTCAATAAACAAATGACAATTAATGCTCGTCTTAAAAGTAACATCATTCACTTGTCATTGCCTTGTCACTTTTTCGTGCTCTAAATGTAAGCAAACAGTTTAGTTTAACCAATCACGGAAGAACAGGAAATTTGTATTCAGTCAATCAGTAATCAGCATTAATTTTTAGTAAACATGTTTCAAGGCGCAGAAACACTCGTTTTGATTACGAAATTATTTTAGAAAAAGATAGACTACTCTTAAAACATTTCTCTCTGCTGTGTCTTTTTTTGAATGTTCTGCCGGCCTTTGTCCCTTCTGTAACATAATTGTATTCTGCTTGTCACCAGAATAATTAAGTTCAACTGTTAAAAATGTTTTACAGGAAAACAATACGTTTTCTTCCAAGTTAGTTTCGCAAGAGTGGATCTCGGTTCATACTGTTTTTTTTTATTATTATTTCATAAAAAAACGCTTCCAAAAAAAGCATTCTAATACAATTTTCTGATTTCTAGTAGAATTTTGTATTAAAAGATGGTACGATTTACTCAATCCGGTTCTGCACTCAAGATAATACAACTCCGAATGACAGACATCTACATTCCACAAATCAACCGGACCAAAACGCCGCCGACGGCAAATAACTAAACAACACATAATTTGGATGAATCAAAGTATTTCAGTTATTGTGTTACCGTTATTTATTATTTATAATTTGTTCCTTCGATGAAAAGTAGTGATAACAATGGTGAATAATTATTCTAATGCTGAGTGGGTGAATATGTTAAAGACATATTTTCAAGGCGATGAAAATACTAGACAAGGAAAACGGCCTTACGTGGAACGCTATCTTGACGAAATCCCACCTGAAAATACATTCGTAGCAACTGTTCAACAATTATGAGATTTTAGTAAAACTTCTAAAATCTCGTAATCACAAATCACAATTGTGGACGACTAGTTACAAATGTCGAACCAGAACTTCTGGAGGCGGTTGAAGAAAATCCTGGCCCTGAAGATTGACCCATGAATTTGGCGTATCGTATCACAGTCAACAGTTGTTTTGCTGTGTTTGTGCGTGGAGTGCTAGTGCCAATTCGTCGATTGAACTAATTGTTCATTTTTGTTATCAGAAAATATTGTTGATTTTACTAACATTTTACTAAAATGGGCAAAAATAATTCTAGTATAGATGAGATAGCAATTAATAATTTAAGACTTAGACTTCGATCGATTCACGGAACAGAAGTGTATCGACCTTGTGGCCGCTGATGTTCTGTGCTATCCATATATTAAGTAAACAAATCTGTTTTTCCGTTCGTTAAAGTAGATGCTTCTTTATAAAATGATTATTTTCAATTTTGTTTCATTTTTAGAAATTAATTCAAACCAGTTGTGTACTAATTTAAAATAGAATTGTGACGAACTGACAGTGACAACACTGCCTTCAGTGACGTCGTTTCTGTGAACGGCGTTTAGAGAGATATCCAGTGACCATCAAAATATCAGTTGCTGGAGGACGAAAAATTTTAGAAAATCAACATTTTTTTTGCTCAAAAAAAATTTTTTGAGTGTCAATCGATTGTACTCGACGAAGTATATTGAGGGTTGAAATATAACTACGCATTTAAAACTCGCCCTGTATATATTCATTGGATCGAAAAAAAAACTATTCAAGTAATAGTTTATCTTGACGATATTTTAATCACTGGGAAAAATAAACAAGAGCATCTAAAAATGTTAACTAAAAGTTTTCAAATCCTTAGAGAGGCAGGTCTAATCGTTCGGAAAGACAAATGTGAATTTTTTTTAAAATAAAATTAAATTAAATTAAATATTTAGGGCTTGAAATTAGTAAAGAGTCTAAGAAAATATGAAAGCAAAGTCCAGGCAATAGCAAGAGATACGAGATATCACAGAGGTAAGGAGTTTTTTAAGAATGGTCAATTATTACAACAGGTTCATCCATTGTTTAGCTGAACTGTTTACTACCTATTACAGCAAAACTCAATTTTCAATTGGACCAATCAGTGTCAAGATGTATTCATTAAAATTAAAGATATGGCGACCGAATTTCAGCGGTATTATCACATTCCATGGACAGTGGACAGGAAAAGATAGTAATTTGTGTCTCAAGGACTCTGCTTTCCGCACCCAATAGAAGTATTCTACTCTCCATAAGGAAGCACTCACCATTTATTTTGGAGTCATAAAATTGCATAACTTATTAGTTGGTAAAAATTTCAAAATAAGATGTGATCAAAAGCCTTTAATAACTCTATTTGGAAAACATAAGCCTATTCCAATAATGTATGAAAATCGCTTACAGAGATGGATAGCATATCTGTCTGATTTTAAATATACTATAGAGTATATAAAAGGCAATGAAAATGTTATAGCTGATTATCTTCCTAGGGCACCCCTTAAAGCAGACCCCAGACTGCGAGGAGCCAAAAATCAGTCATTTAAATTTCACTTCATGTTCAAAAGAATGACCCATAGACAACGGATGCTGTTAGGAAAGCCACTGAGGACTAGGAGCTGCAGGCCATAATTAGTTATATAAAAATGGGAAAATGGCCAAGTCACCAATTAAGTGACACTTTAAAACACTATGTTAACCGACAAGATCCGCTTTTCTTTGAAGACAGCATTCTTCAGTGGAGACTTCGGATGGTAATTCTCATAAGTCTCTGTAAAACCCTCCTAAAATAGCTGCATACTGGACATTTCAGCATGGTGAAGATTAAGTCGACAGCAAGATCCATGTTCTACTAGCTAAATATTGACAAAGACATCGAAAATGTGGCAAAAACATGTGAAGAATGTCTGGTAAACAAACCAACTCCATCCAAATCAGATTTAACACTATGGCCTCTAGAAGTAAAACCATGGAATAGAGTCCTAGCACATTCTTAATAATTATTAATGCATACTCAAAATGGATCGAAGTCTTCCCAATGATAAACATTACAACAGTAGAAACTATTGCAAAATTGAGAATCATTTGCTAGGTTTGTAATACCATCTATAATTGTAAGTGATAACGGCTTTTCTTTAGTTTCTAGTAAGTTTAAAGATTTTCTAAACCAAAAAGGCATTAGGCACAATATAACCTCACCTCCTTACATCCCCATGAACAATGGAGCTGCAGAAGAAGCTGTCAAACCTTTTAAAAAGAAGAAGAAAAAAAACCTTGATTTCAGAAGAAAATAACAACGAAAACCTTTCCACTTTATTGTCCAGATTTGTTTTACAGTACAGAACAGCAGAACAAAGCTCAACGGTAGAGACTCCATCGAAGCTGCTGTTTGGAAGACAGATGAGAACCGGACTGTCCTTATTCGAGAAACAAAGGCAAGTCCAGACAAAGAAGTACTGAAAAACATGAAAATAGCACAACAAACAGAGAAAATAACGAGGAGGTGTAAGCAGGAAATTTAAGGTGGGAGGGAAGGTAATAGCAAGAAATTACACAAAGAACGGTAAAGGCTGATGTAATGGCAAAATAATTAAAAATATTGGAAGACCTACTTACATTTGCAGTGTAGAAGGTAGCACTTGGAAACGACAGCAATCAGCTGCAAATGATGGGTACGGAAGAGGAAAAAAGGCAGTATTAGATGTCGTGGTAAACATAAATGACGATACAAATCTCAAATATCTACCATCAATTTATTCTAATAATAATTGCAGTTTTTATCCATCCATTTCTCCAGTTGATAATTTTAACGATACTATTTTAAATAATGATAGTCTTAGTATTAGTAGCACATCAGACAGTAGTCCGAGCCAAAGACAAAGTAGTGTTGAGGAAACTTCTAGTCAAAATGTAAATTCTAGTCAAATTAATAACAATTCTAATATTCGACATGCTGAGTGTAGCCCCCAGTAGGAATAGTACCAGATGTCATGAAACTGAAATGATCTCGGAAGCTCCTCATACACTTGCGATTACGTCGTAGAAATAGAGAATTAACTTGTGCACATTATTATTTAGTGTACAAACTTTGAGAACAATATTTTGGATTATCATTTTGTGCTGTTAATAATTATAAGCAATATGGACATCTGTGTAGTAAAAGAATAATGTAACCTTTTTTTGGCAACATTTTCCAATTTCCAAAATTCTATTGTTACTCGTAAACATTAAAGTCAAATGTACAAAATAAGCAAAAAGTTTAATGTGTAGAATTTCGGAAATATCCATTATGAAATGTGTGCAAGATTTTTATAATTTGAATATTACAGAAATATCAGATAGGACAGCTGAGCTAAGGAGGTGGAGGTGTGACGTATATCCGTCGAAGGGGCGCATAGGAGCGTGGAGGCCATGAATGAGTCAGTCTATATCCGACACTGCTATAAGTCTGACGATGATCTTCAGGCTCCGTGATAAATTAAGAATAATTGAATGTAACAAATACGATAATAATACCACTGTCAATAAACGTATGTGTATTGAGCAAACTGTTTTAATCAAAGTAGCGAACATAAAATTTAAACAAGAAAATGATTTTAACAACGTAAAAAAAAATGTCATTGGCTTGCTCCATGACCTTGGAACCCCATACGATATTAATGATTATATGGATCATATTTATTAGTACATTTCACTAACATGTTTGTTTCGATATATATTTTCTTTGTGTATTTGACTGGCTTATACTTTGTATTCTGTATACAGGGAATAAATTATTATTATTATAGATGTAGTTATTTCTTTCTTTTAATAAGATTACATGTAATACAAATATAATTATTTTATTATAAACCGGCTGAAGGACTTCGGTCAATGGTCATTTGGGTTTGTACTCAATATAGGGCTCTTATTATTATTATTATTTAAATTTAAACAGGTTTCAAATTTATTAAAAAAATGTTTCAGGCATCACATTTGGTGACCTATAAATGGCAACAGCTATTCTTTTACTACCAAAATGCTGGGAAACGATAGTAAACCATGTGGAGAAAATGAAACTGAGGCGAAACAGGGTCGTTGTGTTGTTTGTTCCAGGTATCTCAATACAAAAAACTATGAAAAAAATGTGATAAATGTCATCATTTTGTATGAAACAGTCACTATGAAAAAATTAACGATATGCCAGCCATGCAACAACCAACATGAGTAAATTCTTAATACTACTTGACAAACATTGTGGCAGCGAGATAAAGATACGTAAAGGGCCAGAATTGTTTAGAATGGGGACTGTCATTTGCATAACATTTGTATTAGTTTGTTTTATTAGCAAAAAAACTTGCAAAATGTAACTTTCAGAAAATTGTTGTATTCTGTAGTTTAGTGTTGTGTGAATTGTGGTGCAACAGATTTTGGTGCCTCGTGCATATCTGTGCTTTGTAATAATAATAATAATAATAATAATAATACTAATAGAGGCAACTCTGCCTGACAAATGCCGGCCGGGGGGTACCAAGGCTAACCACCTAGTACCCCTTTCCCTTCTGGTTCCATACAACCTAAGGAGAAGGGGCCCTCACGACCGACCCCAATCGGATGGGGGTCAGAGACAAGTGGGAGGGGCCTCACCGGAACGTCTCAATGGCAACGACCGCAATGGACAAGGACGCTTTAAGTGGACGAGGGAACTTCGGGATGACTTGCTAACCTGCCGCGAGAGTAGCGAACCTGAGCGAAGGGGATACATGGCGCGATTGCATGCACTTTGGTGCGAAATGCATCCAGAGCATCGCGCCTTCTCTCAACAACATCTGAGAGATCAAGTATCCTTTCTGCTCAGGACAGGTTATGTAAGAGCACCCCGTCAGCCGGAAGAACTGCTAGCCGCAGTCCCACCGCGGCAATTACCAGCTGATGGGGAACATCCTTTAGAGTTCACCGACGTAGACTTAAGGACGAGGGTTAGCCTTAACACCAGGGCTAACCTAAAGCCACAAGACCTGGCTAGAATGGACGTGGTCATCGATGAGGAAATTCCGGAAGATGCAGACATCTGGCAAGTCAACTGTGCCGTGTACAACGCCGCGAAGCAACTCGTCCCCCGTGAGAGGTCAACCAATCACGGGGTCGAGAAAGCCAAGCGGCGTGTACAAAAAATCGAAGGCAAGATACAGTCGGCCAGACAACATGCTTCTCCGGATCCAGAGTGTGGTGGAATACAAGACGACTGGTAGAGTTTTTACTCCCAGAATCCGGCGCATAACAGCCGGATTAAGACGTCAACACCACACTCTCAATCTGACAGTGATGCTTACCATCAAGCAGCACTGTCTAGATAGGATCCGAGCGCTCATGGCGATAAAGAAAACATTGAAGAGGCGGGTGAGGAGTATGGAACAAAACAATTTGTTCCGTACGAATCCTTCTCGCCTCTTTCAAGAGCCACAGCGTGTTGTCGAGAATCCGCCGACTGTAGAAGATGTCGAAATCTTCTGGAAGGGAACCTACGAAACGACGCGTCCATTCAATAGCGACACTCCAGCAATTGCACACTTCGAAGCTCTATGCCACAGACATCTTGAAGAGCCAGAAGAAGTGTGCCCGGCAATCAGTACGGATGAAGTCCAACAAGCACTTGTTGGTACCAAGAACTTCGCTGCCCCGGGCCCAGACGGCATTAACAACTGGTGGTGGAAGAAATTTCCTTCCACTCACCGCCGTCTGGCGCGAGTTTTCAACTCATGGTTGAACGAGGGGCAGCAGATTCCGGACTGGTTCGTCGAGGGACGTACTGTGCTTATCCCCAAAAAGGGGGATCTTTCCGACCCGAGGAATTATAGGCCGATCACTTGCCTTAACTCCTGCTACAAGATATTTACACGTATCTTGTATGCTAGGACACTGAGGTCTGTTGATCCGGTCTTCCAGCAGATACACGAACAGCGTGGTGCCAAGAAGGGCATGGCAGGTTGCAAGGACAGCCTGCTGATAGACCGCTGTATTACACAGGATTCTGTGCAATACAAGCGGAATCTATCGATGGCCTGGATTGATTACCGCAAGGCATTTGATACAACATCACACGAGCTATTGTTGTACTTGCTCAAATGTCTTGCGGTACCAGCACCACTAGTGAGATGCATAGAACAGCTGCTGCCGCTCTGGAAGACCCGCTTCACCATAACATCAGGTGCACAGCGGGTCACGACAGAGCAGGTGGCATTTAGGAGAGGAGTTTTCCAGGGTGACTCCCTGAGTCCTCTCCTCTTCTGCATCTCACTGCTGCCGTTGTCTGTTGGGCTCCGCCAAACCCGCGGATATCAATGTGGGCCACCCAGCGACCGGAGGCATAAGGTCACCCATCTATTTTATATGGATGACCTTAAACTTTATGCCTCCGGAGAGCGTGAACTACAAAACGCTCTTAGGGTGGTCGAAGAATATACGCGGGCAATTGGTATGGAGTTCGGGTTGGACAAATGTGCAGTCGTCCACCTCAAGAGAGGACGATGCGGGGAATTTCCTGAAGATGCGCAGCTCGCAGACGGAAGCATCCTAAGACATCTGGATGCCGGAGAGACCTATACATATCTGGGTGTGCAACAAAGGCACATCCAGGATGTATCACAAATAAAGGATTCTCTCCGCGGCAAGTACAGACACCGCCTCCGAAAGATTTGGTCTTCCGAACTTTCGGGGAAGAACAAGGTGTCTGCAACTAATATGCTTGCCGTTCCGATTCTGCTCTACTCCTTCGGAGTAGTAAAGTGGAGGGTAGATGAGCTGCGTCAATTAGACAGAGATACCCGCAAGATGATGAATATTCACAGAAGTATTCATCCTAGATCGTCCGTTCCTCGTGTGTACCTCCCACGTCAACGGGGGGGCCGAGGACTCTTGAGCCTGGAGTGTACGCATGGCAGAGTAGTACTGAGTATGGCATGTAACATACTCAGGAGCTCAGATCCCCTCTTGCGGTTCGTAAAACATCACGAAACTGTAGGAGTGGGAGCAGGATTGTTCAAGGCAGCAAAAAGAGCCGCAGATGAACTCGGTCTCGCATTTGACATCAGGCGAGGAGGCCGGCGAGGTGCTGATGTTGAGTCAGTCACCGAACTTCAGCCAAATCGTCTGAAAGCCCGAATTAGAGCTGCCGAACAGGAAAATCTGTTTCGGCAGCACGTCGATAAACCCCAGCATGGTGTCTTCTATAAGAACATCGAAACACTGGGTTTATCGACCAGGCTGACCTTCGCCTTTCTAAGGTCAGCAGGGCTTAAGTCGGAGACCGAGGGATTCATTATGGCCTGCCAAGATGGTGTTATCAACACCTTGGTCTACCGTAGCCGCGTGTGGCGTGTAGAGGTTCCTGATATCAACTGCAGGACCTGCCATCAGGCGCCGGAATCGCTCATGCATTTACTTTCTGCATGCCCCATATATGCGATTTCGGCCTACATCCACCGACATAACGCGGCCTTACGAGTGCTATACTACCATCTAAGGCACTCGTATGGGGTAGACCAGACACCAGTGCTGCCTTACGTCCCCGGAGATATTGAGTCCGTTGTCGAGAACGAGAAATGCCGGATTTACTGGAACTACTCGTTCCCGACTGTCAGGCTAATACAAGCCAACAAGCCTGACATAGTCCTCCTCGACCATCAACTCAAGGTGATGTATGTCATCGAGTTCTCGGCACCTGCGGAGAAAAACATCACCTTGAAGGAGGAGGAGAAACGGACCAAATATCGCGATCTCCGGTACGAGCTCCAAGTGCTGTACCCAGGCTACTCGGTCAAAATGGTCGTCCTTATTATCGGTGTACTCGGAGGGATAAAGCCTACGCTGCTCTCGGAACTGAAGATCATACCGGCCTGCCAAAAACCAGCCGAGTGGCTGGCAGGTCAAATGCAGAAGGCGGTCATTCTGGGTTCTCTCCGTCTGCTTAGGGCACACGATTCCGGAGCCTACAGTCACTAACCCTGCGGGATGTGGGGAGTGGCTGAGGTTAATGTGCTGGCGCGACTCCCGTGAGGCGTCGGAGGCCACGGGAGGACTGTCCAGCGTCGGGCAACCGAAAAAAAAAAAAAAAAAAAAAAAAAAAAAAAAAATAAATAATAATAATAATAATAATGGGTGCAAAGGACCGGCAACCTCCACGTTGGTGCACCCTGGACAGGCAGAGGCAACTCTGCCTGACTAATGCCGGCCGGGAGTACCAGGGCTAACCACCCTGGTACTCCTACTGCTATGGGTTCCTTACAACCTAAGAAGTGCCCCTCACAATCGACCTCAGTCGGATGGAGGTCAGGGACAGATGGGAGGGGCCTTACCGGACGGTCCAAACGATAACGACACCGCAATTGTACATGGACGCTTTAAGTGGACGAGGGAACTAAAAGATGACTTGCTGACCTGCCGCGAGAGTAGCGAACCTGAGCGAAGGGGATACATGGCGCGATTGCATGCACTTTGGTGCGAAATGCATCCAGAGCATCGCGCCTTCTCTCAACAACACCTGAGAGATCAAGTATCCTTCTTGCGCAGGACAGGTTACGTAAGGGCACCCCGTCAGCTGGAAGAACTGCCAGCCGCAGTCCCACCGCGGCAATTACCAGCTGATGGGGAACATCCTTTAGAGTTCACCGACGTAGACTTAAGGACGAGGGTTAGCCTTAACACCAGGGCTAACCTAAAGCCACAAGACCTGGCTAGAATGGACGCGGTCATCGATGAGGAAATTCCGGAGGATGTAGACATCTGGCAAATCAACTGTGCCGTGTACAACGCCGCGAAGCAACTCGTCCCCCGTGAGAGGTCAACCAATCACGGGGTCGAGAAAGCCAAGCGGCGTGTACAAAAAATCGAGGGCAAAATACAGTCGGCCAGACAACACGCTTCTCGGATCCAGAGTGTGGTGGAATATAAGACGACTGGTAGAGTCTTTACTCCCAGAATCCGGCGCATAGCAGCCGGATTAAGACGTCAACACCATACTCTAAATCTGACAGTGATGCTTACCATCAAGCAGCACTGTCTAGATAGGATCCGAGCGCTCATGGCGATAAAGAAAACATTGAAGAGGCGGGTCAGGAGTATGGAACAAAACACTTTGTTCCGTACGAATCCTTCCCGCCTCTTTCAAGAGCCACAGCGTGTTGTCGAGAATCCGCCGACTGTAGAAGATGTCGAAACCTTCTGGAAGGGAACCTACGAAACGACGCGTCCATTCAATAGCGACACTCCAGCAATAGCACACTTCGAGGCTCTGTGCCACAGACATCTTGAAGAGCCAGAAGAAGTGTGCCCGGCAATCAGTACGGAGGAAGTCCAACAAGCGCTTGTTGGTACCAAGAACTTCGCTGCCCCGGGCCCAGACGGCATTAACAACTGGTGGTGGAAGAAATTTCCTTCCACTCACCGCCGTCTGGCGCGAGTTTTCAACTTATGGTTGAACGAGGGGCAGCAGATTCCGGACTGGTTTGTCGAGGGACGTACTGTGCTTATCCCCAAAAAGGGGGGATCTTTCCGACCCGAGGAATTATAGGCCGATCACTTGCCTTAACTCCTGCTACAAGATATTTACACGTATCTTGTATGCTAGGACGCTGAGGTCTGTTGATCCGGTCTTCCAGCAGATACACGAACAGCGTGGTTCCAAGAAGGGCATGGCAGGTTGCAAGGACAGCCTGCTGATAGACCGCTGTATTGCACAGGATTCTGTGCAATACAAGCGGAATCTATCGATGGCCTGGATTGATTACCGCAAGGCATTTGATACAACATCACATGAGCTATTGTTGTACTTGCTCGAATGCCTTGCGGTACCAGCACCACTAGTGAGATGCATAGAACAGCTGCTGCCGCTCTGGAAGACCCGCTTCACCATAACATCAGGTACACAGCGGGTTACGACAGAGCAGGTGGCATTTAGGAGAGGAGTTTTCCAGGGTGACTCCCTGAGTCCTCTCCTCTTCTGCATCTCACTGCTGCCGTTGTCTGTTGGGCTCCGCCAAACCCGCGGATATCAATGTGGGCCACCCAGCGACCGGAGGCATAAGGTCACCCATCTATTTTATATGGATGACCTTAAACTTTATGCCTCCGGAGAGCGCGAACTACAAAACGCTCTTAGGGTGGTCGAAGAATATACGCGGGCAATTGGTATGGAGTTCGGGTTGGACAAATGTGCAGTCGTCCACCTCAAGAGAGGACGATGCGGGGAATTTTCTGAAGATGCGCAGCTCGCAGACGGAAGCATCCTAAGACATCTGGATGCCGGAGAGACCTATACATATCTGGGTGTGCAACAAAGGCACATCCAGGATGTATCACAAATAAAAGATTCTCTCCGCGGCAAGTACAGACACCGCCTCCGAAAGATTTGGTCTTCCGAACTTTCGGGGAAGAACAAGGTGTCTGCAACTAATATGCTTGCCGTTCCGATTCTGCTCTACTCCTTCGGAGTAGTAAAGTGGAGGGTAGATGAGCTGCGTCAATTAGACAGAGATACCCGCAAGATGATGAATATTCACAGAAGTATTCATCCTAGATCGTCCGTTCCTCGTGTGTACCTCCCACGTCAACGGGGGGGGCCGAGGACTCTTGAGCCTGGAGTGTACGCATGGCAGAGTAGTACTGAGTATGGCATGTAACATACTCAGGAGCTCAGATCCCCTCTTGCGGTTCGTAAAACATCATGAAACTGTAGGAGTGGGAGCAGGATTGTTCAAGGCAGCAAAAAGAGCCGCAGATGAACTCGGTCTCGCATTTGACATCAGGCGAGGAGGCCGGCGAGGTGCTGATGTTGAGTCAGTCACCGAACTTCAGCCAAATCGTCTGAAAGCCCGAATTAGAGCTGCCGAACAGGAAAATCTGTTTCGGCAGCATGTCGATAAACCCCAGCATGGTGTCTTCTATAAGAACATAGAAACACTGGGTTTATCGACCAGGCTGACCTTCGCCTTTCTAAGGTCAGCAGGGCTTAAGTCGGAGACCGAGGGATTCATTATGGCCTGTCAAGATGGTGTTATCAACACCTTGGTCTACCGTAGCCGCGTGTGGCGTGTAGAGGTTCCTGATATCAACTGCAGGACCTGCCATCAGGCGCCGGAATCGCTCATGCACTTACTTTCTGCATGCCCTATATATGCGATTTCGGCCTACATCCACCGACATAACGCGGCTTTACGAGTGCTATACTACCATCTAAGGCACTCGTACGGGGTAGACCAGACACCAGTGCTGCCTTACGTCCCCGGAGATATTGAGTCCGTTGTCGAGAACGAGAAATGCCGGATTTACTGGAACTACTCGTTCCCGACTGTCAGGCTAATCCAAGCCAACAAGCCTGACATAGTCCTCCTCGACCATCAACTCAAGGTGATGTATGTTATCGAGTTCTCGGCACCTGCGGAGAAAAACATCACCTTGAAGGAGGAGGAGAAACGGACCAAATATCGCGATCTCCGGTACGAGCTCCAAGTGCTGTACCCAGGCTACTCGGTCAAAATGGTCGTCCTTATTATCGGTGTACTCGGAGGGATAAAGCCTACGCTGCTCTCGGAACTGAAGATCATACCGGCCTGCCAAAAACCAGCCGAGTGGCTGGCAGGTCAAATGCAGAAGGCGGTCATTCTAGGTTCTCTCCGTCTGCTTAGGGCACACGATTCTGGTATCTACAGTCACTAACCCTGCGGGATGTGGGGAGTGGCTGTAGTTGATGCGCCGGCGCGACTCCCGTGAGGCGTCGGAGGCCACGGGAGGACTGACCGGCATCGGGAAACCGTAAATAAAAAAAATAAAAAAAAAAAAAAAAAATAATAGATTGGTGCAAAGGACCGGCAGGGGTGCAAAGGACCGGCAACCTCCACGCTGGTGCACCCTGGACAGGCAGAGGCAACTCTGCCTGACAAATGCCGGCCGGGGGGTACGAAGGCTAACCACCTAGTACCCCTTTCCCTTCTGGTTCCTTATAACCTAAGAAGAAGGGCCCCTCACGACCGAGCCCAATCGGATGGGGGTCAGACAAGTGGGAGGGGCCTCACCGGAACGTCTCAATGATAACAACCGCAACGGACAAGGACGCTTTAAGTGGACGAGGGAACTTCGGGATGACTTGCTGACCTGCCGCGAGAGTAGCGAACCTGAGCGAAGGGGATACATGGCGCGATTGCATGCACTTTGGTGCGAAATGCATCCAGAGCATCGCGCCTTCTCTCAACAACATCTGAGAGATCAAGTATCCTTTCTGCTCAGGACAGGTTACGTAAGGGCACCCCGTCAGCTAGAAGAACTGCCAGCCGCAGTCCCACCGCGGCAATTACCAGCTGATGGGGAACATCCTTTAGAGTTCACCGGTGTAGACTTAAGGACGAGGGTTAGCCTTAACACCAGGGCTAACCTAAAGCCACAAGACCTGGCTAGAATGGACGCGGTCATCGATGAGGAAATTCCGGAAGATGTAGACATCTGGCAAATCAACTGTGCTGTGTACAACGTCGCGAAGCAACTCGTCCCCCGTGAGAGGTCAACCAATCACGGGATCGAGAAAGCCAAGCGGCGTGTACAAAAAATCGAAGGCAAGATACAGTCGGCCAGACAACACGCTTCTCGGATCCAGAGTGTGGTGGAATATAAGACGACTGGTAGAGTTTTTACTCCCAGGATCCGGCGCATAGCTGCCGGATTAAGACGTCAACACCATACTCTAAATCTGACAGTGATGCTTACCATCAAGCAGCACTGTCTAGATAGGATCCGAGCGCTCATGGCGATAAAGAAAACATTGAAGAGGCGGGTGAGGAGTATGGAACAAAACAATTTGTTCCGTACGAATCCTTCCCGCCTCTTTCAAGAGCCACAGCGTGTTGTGGAGAATCCGCCGACTTTAGAAGATGTCGAAACCTTCTGGAAGGGAATCTACGAAACGCCGCGTCCATTCAATAGCGACACTCCATCAATTGCACACTTCGAGGCTCTGTGTCACAGACATCTTGAAGAGCCAGAAGAAGTGTGCCCGGCAATCAGTACGGAGGAAGTCCAACAAGCACTTGTTGGTACCAAGAACTTCGCTGCCCCGGGCCCAGACAGATGAATACTCATAGAAGTATTCATCCTAGATCGTCCGTTCCTCGTGTGTACCTCCCACGTCAACGGGGGGGCCGAGGACTCTTGAGCTTGGAGTGTACGCATGGCAGAGTAGTACTGAGTATGGCATGTAACATACTCAGGAGCTCAGATCCCCTCTTGCGGTTCGTAAAACATCACGAAACTATAGGAGTGGGAGCAGGATTGTTCAAGGCAGCAAAAAGAGCCGCAGATGAACTCGGTCTCGCATTTGACATCAGGCGAGGAGGCCGGCGAGGTGCTGATGTTGAGTCAGTCACCGAACTTCAGCCTAATCGTCTGAAAGCCCGAATTAGAGCTGCCGAACAGGAAAATCTGTTTCGGCAGCACGTCGATAAATCCCAGCATGGTGTCCTCTATAAGAACATAGAAACACTGGGTTTATCGACCAGGCTGACCTTCGCCTTTCTATCTAAGGTCAGCAGGGCTTAAGTCGGAGACCGAGGGATTCATTATGGCCTGCCAAGATGGTGTTATCAACACCTTGGTCTACCGTAGCCGCGTGTGGCGTGTAGAGGTTCCTGATATCAACTGCAGGACCTGCCGTCAGGCGCCGGAATCGCTCATGCACTTACTCTCTGCATACCCCATATATGCGATTTCGGCCTACATCCACCGACATAACGCGGCGTTACGATTGCTATACTACCATTTAAGACATTCGTACGGGGTAGACCAGACACTAGTGCTGCCTTACGTCCCCGGAGATATTGAGTCCGTTGTCGAGAACGAGAAATGCCGGATTTACTGGAACTACTCGTTCCCGACTGTCAGGCTAATCCAAGCCAACAAGCCTGACATAGTCCTCCTCGACCATCAACTCAAGGTGATGTATGTTATCGAGTTCTCGGCACCTGCGGAGAAAAACATCACCTTGAAGGAGGAGGAGAAACGGACCAAATATCGCGATCTCCGGTACGAGCTCCAAGTGCTGTACCCAGGCTACTCGGTCAAAATGGTCGTCCTTATTATCGGTGTACTCGGAGGGATAAAGCCTACGCTGCTCTCGGAACTGAAGATCATACCGGCCTGCCAAAAACCAGCCGAGTGGCTGGCAGGTCAAATGCAGAAGGCGGTCATTCTGGGTTCTCTCCGTCTGCTTAGGGCACACGATTCTGGTATCTACAGTCACTAACCCTGCGGGATGTGGGGAGTGCCTGTAGTTGATGCGCCGGTGCGTCTTCCGCGAGCCGTCGGAGGCCACGGGAGGGCTGACCGGCAACGGATATACCGAAAAAAAAAAAAAAAAATAAAAAAAAAAGATTGGGGCGAAGGCGGGGGTACAAAGGACCGGCAACCTCCGCGCTGGTGCACTCTGGACAGGCAGAGGCAACTCTGCCTGACAAATGCCGGCTGGGGGGTACCAAGGCTAACCACCTAGTACCCCTTTCCCTTCTGGTTTCATATCACCTCAGAAGAAGGGCCCCTCACGACCGACCCCAATCGGATGGGGTCAGAGACAAATGGGAGGGGCCTCACCGGAACGTCTGAATGGTAACGACCGCAATGGCCAAGGACGTTTTAAGTGGACGAGGGAACTTCGGGATGACTTGCTGACCTGCCGCGAGAGTAGCGAACCTGAGCGAAGGGGATACATGGCGCGATTGCATGCACTTTGGTGCGAAATGCATCCAGAGCATCGCGCCTTTTCTCAACAACATCTGAGAGATTAAGTATCCTTTCTGCTCAGGACAGGTTATGTAAGGGCACCCAGTCAGCCGGAAGAACTGTCAGCCGCAGTCCCACCGCGGCAATTACCAGCTGATGGGGAACATCCTTTAGAGTTCACCGACGTAGACTAAAGGACGAGGGTTAGCCTTAACACCAGGGGTAACCTAAAGCCACAAGACCTGGCTAGAATGGACGTGGCCATCGATGAGGAAATTCCGGAAGATGCAGACATCTGGCAAATCAATTGTGCTGTGTACATCGCCGCGAAGCAACTCGTCCCCCGTGAGAGGTCAACCAATCACGGGGTCGAGAAAGCCAAGCGGCGTGTACAGAAAATCGAGCGCAAGATACAGTCGGCCAGACAACACGCTTCTCGGATCCAGAGTGTGATGGAATATAAGACGTCTGGTAGAGTTTTTACTCCCAGAATCCGGCGAATAGCAGCCGGACTAAGACTTCAACACCATACTCTAAATCTGACAGTGATGCTTACCATTAAGCAGCACTGTCTAGATAGGATCCGAGCGCTCATGGCGATAAAGAAAACATTGAAGAGGCGGGTGAGGAGTATGGAACAAAACAATTTGTTCCGTACGAATCCTTCCCGCCTCTTTCAAGAGCCACAGCGTGTTGTCGAGAATCCGCCGACTGTAGAAGATGTCGAAACCTTCTGGAGGGGAATCTACGAAACGTCGCGTCCATTCAATAGCGACACTCCATCAATTGCACACTTCGAGGCTCTGTGCCACAGACATCTTGAAGAGCCAGAAGAAGTGTCCCCGGCAATCAGTACGGAGGAAGTCCAACAAGCACTTGATGGTACCATGAACTTCGCTGCCCCGGGCCCAAACAGCATTAACAACGGGTGGTGGAAGAAATTTCCTTCCACTCACCGCCGTCTGGCGCGAGTTTTCAACTCATGGTTGAACGAGGGGCAGCAGATTCCGGACTGGTTCGTCGAGGAGCGTACTGTGCTTATTTCCAAAAAGGAGGATCTCTCCGACCCGAGGAATTATAGGCCGATCACTTGCCTCAACTCCTGCTACAAGACATTTACACGTATCTTGCATGCTGAGACACTGTGGTCTGTTGGTCCCGTCTTCCAGCAGATACACGAACAGCGTGGTGCCAAGAAGGGCATGGCAGGTTGCAAGGACAGCCTGCTGATAGACCGCTGTATTACACAGGATTCTGTGCAATACAAGCGGAATCTATCGATGGCCTGGAATGATTACCGCAAGGCATTTGATACAACGTCGCATCAGCTATTGTTGTACTTGCTCGAATGTCTTGCGGTACCAGCACCACTAGTGAGATGCATAAAATAGCTGCTGCCGCTCTGGAAGACCCGCTTCACCATATCATCAGGAGCACAGCGGGTCACGACAGAGCAGGTGGCATTTAGGAGAGGAGTTTTCCAGGGTGACTCCCTGAATCCTCCCCTCTTCTGCATCTCACTGCTGCCGTTGTCTGTTGGGCTCCGTCAAACCCGCGGATATCAATGTGGACCACCCAGCGACCGGAGGCATAAGGTTACCCATCTATTTTATATGGATGACCTCTTAAGCTTTATGCCTCCGAAGAGTGCGAACTACAAAACGCTCTTAGGGTGGTCGACGAATACACGCGGACAATTGGTATGGAGTTCGGGTTGGACAAATGTGTAGTCGTCCATCTCAAGAGAGGATGATGCGGGGAATTCCCTGAAGATGTGCAGCTGGCAGACGGACGCATCCTAAGACATCTGGATGCCGGAGAGACCTATACATATCCGGGTGTGCAACAACGGCACATCCAGGATGTAAAACGAATAAAAGATTCTCTCCGCGGCCAGTACAGGCACCGCCTCCGAAGTATTTGGTCTTCCGAACTTTCGGGGAAGAACAAGGTATCTGCTTGCTGTTCCGGTTCTGCTCTACTCCTTCGAAGTAGTAAAGTGGACGGTAGATGAGCTACGCCAATTAGACAGAGATACCCGTAAGATGATGAATATCCACAGAAGTATTCATCCCAGATCGTCCGTTCCTCGTATGTACCTCCCACGTCAACGGGGAGGCCGAGTACTCTTGAGCCTGGAGTGTACGCATGGCAGAGTAGTACTGAGTATGGCACGTAACATCCTCAAAAGCTCAGATCCCCTCTTGCTGTTTGTAAAACATCACGAAACTGTAGGTGGAAGCAGGATTGTTCAAGGCAGCAAAAAGAGCCGCAGATGAACTCGGTCTCGCATTTGACATCAGGCGAGGAGGCCG
The DNA here is from genome assembly GCA_029963845.1 of Rhamnusium bicolor. Taxonomy (NCBI): domain Eukaryota; kingdom Metazoa; phylum Arthropoda; class Insecta; order Coleoptera; family Cerambycidae; genus Rhamnusium; species Rhamnusium bicolor. Next base: position 33,998 of record JANEYF010005599.1, on the reverse strand, counting down.
GCGAGGTGCTGATGTAGAGTCAGTCACTGAACTTCAGCGAAATCGTCTCAAAGCCCGAATCAGAGCTGCTGAACAGGAAAAACTGTTTCGGCAGCATGTCGATAAACCCCCAGCATGGTGTCTTCTACAAGAATATAAAAACGCTGGGTTTATCGACTAGGCTAACATTCGCCTTTTTAAGGTCAGCCAGGGTTTAAATCAGAGACCGAGGGATTCATTATGGCTTGTCAGGATGGTGTTAACAAAACCTTGGTTTACCATAGGCGCGTGTGGCGAGTGGACTTTCCTGATACCAACTGCAGGACCTGCCGTCAGGCGCCGGAATCGCTCATGCACTTACTCTCTGCATACCCCATATATGCGATTTCGGCCTACATCCACCGACATAACGCGGCGTTACGATTGCTATACTACCATTTAAGACATTCGTACGGGGTAGACCAGACACTAGTGCTGCCCTACATCCCCGGATATATTGAATCCGTTGTCGAGAACGAGAAATGCCGGATTTACTGGAACTACTCGTTCCCGACATCCGGCTAATCCAATACAACAAGCCTGATATAGTCCTCCCCGACCATCAACTCAAGGTGATGTATGTCATCGAGGTCTCGGCATCTGTGGAAGAAAACATCACCTTGAAGAGGAGAAACTGACCAAATATTGCGATCCCCGGTACGAGCTCCAAGTGCTGTACCCAGGCTATTCGGTCAAAATGGTCGTCCTAATAATCGGTGTACTCGGAGGGATAAAGCCTACGCTACTCTCGGAACTGAAGATCATACCGGCCTGCCAAAAATCAGCCGAGTGTCTGGCAGGTCAAATACAGAAGGCGGTCATTCTGGGTTCTTTCCGTTTGTTTAGGGCTGATGATTCCGGAATCTACAATCACTAACCCTACGGGATGTGGGGAGTGGCTGTGGTTAATGTGCTGGCGCGACTTCTGTGAGGCGTCGGAGGCCACGGGAGAACTGTCCAGCGACGGGCAACCGAAAATAATATTAATAATAATAATGGGGTGCAATAGACCGACAACCTCCACGTGGGGCCCTTGGACAGGCAGGGGAAACTCTGCCTGACAAATGTCGGCCGGGGGTACCAAGGCTAACCACCTAGTACCCCTAAACTTCTGGTTCCATATGACCTTAGAAGGGCCCCCTCACGACCGACCCCAGACAGATGGAGGTCAGAGACATGTTGTAGGAGCCTCACCGGAACATCAATGATAACGACCGCAACGGACAAGGACGCTGTAAGTGGACGAGGGAACTACGGGATAATTTGCTGACCTGCCACGAGAGCAGCGAACCTAAGCGCAGGGGATACATGGCACAGTTACATGATGCATGGTGTATCATGCACCCAGAACACCGCGCCTTCTCTCAACAGCACCTGAGAGATCAAGTATTCTTCTTACGCAGGACAGGTCATGTAAGGGCACCCCGTCAGCTGGAAGAACTGCCAGCCGCAGTCCCACCGCGGTAATTAGCAACTGATGGGGAACATCCTCTAGAGTTCACCGATGTAGACTTAAGGACGAGGGTTAGCCTTAACACCAGGACTAACCTAAAACCACAAGACCTGGCTAGAATTGACGCGGTCATCGATGAGGAACTTCCAGAAGATGCAGATATCTGGCAAATCAACTGTACTGTGTACAACGCCGCGAAGCAACTCGTCCCCCATTGGAGGTCAACCAATCACGGGGTCGAGAAAGCCAAGCGGCGTGTACAAAAATCGAGGGCAAGATACAGGCGGCCAGACAACACGCCTCTCGGATCCAGAGTCGTGGAATACAAGACGAGTGGTAGAGTTTTCACTCCCAGAATCCGGCGCATAGCAGCCGGATTAAGACATCAACACCACACTCTAAATCTGACAATGATGCTTACCATCAAGCAGCACTGTCTAGAAAGGATTCGAGCGCTCATGGCTATAAACAAAACGTTGAAGAGGCCAGTGAGGAGTATGGAGCAAAACAATTTGTTCCCTACGAATCCTTCCTGCCTCTTTCAAGAGCCACATCGTATTGTAGATAATCCGTCGACTGTAGATGTCGAAACCTTCTGGAAAGGAATCTACAAAACGACGCGTACATTCAATAGCGACACTCCAGCAATTGCACACTTCGAGGCTCTGTGCCACAGGCACATGGAAGAGACGGAAGTGTGCCCGGCAATCAGTACGGATTAAGTCCAACAAGCACTTGTTGGTACCAAGAACTTCGCTACCCCGGACTCAGACGGCATTAACAACTGGTGGTGGAAGAAATTTCCTTTCACTCACCACCGTCTGGCGCGAGTTTTCAACTCATGGTTGAACGAGGGGCAGCAGATTCCATACTGGTTTGTCGAGGGACACACTGTGCTTAACCACGAAAGGGGGGATCTTTCCGACCCGAAGAATTATAGGCCGATCACTTGCCTCAACTCCTGCTACACGATATTTACACGTATCTTGTATGCTAGGACACTGAGGTTTGTTGATCCGGTCTTTTAGCAGATACACGAACAGCGTGGTGCCAAGAAGGGCATGGCGGGTTGCAAGGACAGCCTGCTGATAGACCACTGTATTGCACAGGATTCTGTGCAATACAAGTGGAATCTATCGATGGCCTGGATTGATTACCGCAAGGCATTTGATATAACATTACACGAGCTATTGTTGCACTTGCTCGAATGTCTTGCGGTACCAGCACCACGTGAGATGCACAGAACATCTGCTGGCGCTAAGGAAGACTCGTTTCATCATAACATCAGGTGCACAGCGGGTCACGACAGAGCAAGTGGCATTTAGGAGGAGTTTTCCAGGGTGACTCCCTGAGTCCTCTCCTCTTTTGCATCTCACTGCTGCCGTTGTATGTTGGGCTTCGCCAAACCCGCGGATATCACTGTGGACCACCCAACGACCGGAGGCATAAGGTCACCCATCTATTTTATATGGATGACTTTAAACTTTATGCCTCTGGAGAGCGCTAACTATAAAACACTTTTACGGTGGGCGAAGAATACACGCGGGCAACTGGTATGGAGTTCGGTTTAGACAAATGTGCAGTCGTCCACCTCAATAGAGGACGATGCACAGCTCGCAGACGGAAGCATCCTAAAACATCTGGATGCCGGAGAGACCTATACATATCTGGGTGTGCAACAAAGGCACATCCAGGATGGAAAACAAATAAAGGATTCTTTCCGCAGCAAGTACAGACACCGTATCGGAAAGATTTGGTCTTCCCAACTTTCGCGGAAGAACAAGTTGTCTGCGACTAACATGCTTACTGTTACGGTTCTGCTCTACTCCTTTGGAGTAGTGAAGTGGACAGTAGACGAGCTGCGCCAATTAGAGATACCCGCAAGATGATGGATTTTCACAGAAGCAGTCATCTTAGATCGTCCGTTCCTCGTGTGTGTACCTCCCACGTCAACGAGGGGGGCGAGGATTCTTGAGCCTGGAGTGTACGCATGGCAGAGTAGTACTAAGTATGGCATGTAACATCCTCAGGAACTCAGATCCCCTCTTGCGCTTTTTAAAACATCACGAAACTGTAGGAGTGGGAGCAGGATTGTTCAAGGCAGCACTAAGAGCAGCAGATGAACTCGGTTTCGCATTCGACACCAGGCGAGGTGCTGATATAGAGTCAGTCACTGAACTTCAGCCAAATCGCCTGAAAGCCCGAATTAGAGCTGCCGAACAGGAAAATCTGTTTCGGCAGCACGTTGATAAACCCCAGCATGGTGTCTTCTATAAGAACATAGAAACACTGGGATTATCGACCAGGCTGACATTTGCCTTTCTATGGTCAGCCGGGCTTAAGTCAGAGACCGAGGGATTCATTATGGCCTGCCAAGATGGTGTTATCAACACCTTGGTCTACCGCAGCCGCGTGTAGAAGTTCCTGATATCAACTGCTTATGCACATATTATCTGCATGCCCCATATACGCGATTTTGGCTTACATCCACCGACATAACGCGGCGTTACAAGTGCTATATTACCATTTAAGGCACTCGTACGGGGTAGACCAGACACCAGTGCTACCTTACGTCCCCGGAGATATTGAGTCCGTTGTCGGGAACGAGAAATGCCGGATTTACTGGAACTACTCGTTCCGGACAGTCAGGCTAATCCAAGCAAACAAGCCTGACACAGTCCTCCTCGACCATCAACTCAAGGTGATATATGTCATCGAGTTCTCGGCACCTGCGGAGAAAAAACATCACCTTGAAGAAGGATGAGAAATGGACCAAATACTGCGACCTCCGGTACTAGCTCCAACTGCTGTTCCCAGGCTACTCGGTAATCAGTGTACTCTGAGGGAAAAAGCCTACGCTGCTCTCGGAACTAAAGATCATACCGACTTGCCAAAAATCAGTCGAGTAGCTGGCAGGCTAAATGCAGAAGGCACTCATTCTGGGTTCTCTCTGTCTGCTTAGGGCAGACGATTCTGGTATCTACAGTCACTAACCCTGCGGAATGTGAGGAGTGGTTGTAGTTAATGCGCCGGCACGACTCCCGTGAGGAGTCAGAGGCCACGGGAAGACTGCCCGGCATCAGAAAATCCGAAAAAAAAAGAAAATAATAATACTCTTTATTTTCGTAGATTTTACAAAAAAAGTACAGAAATATAGTCAACGCGGGATCTTAACAGCTAAGGCTTAATATCGATAAGTTAAAAGTGACTGAGAAAGCGTTACATATAAATACAGACAATTTAAACATACAAATGCATTATAAAAGATAAAAAATATGTATACATAATTGAAAACCACCATGTCAAATGAAATGATTGTAGCTCATATACTCATTGACCGAATAAAAACTTTTTTAAGTTAGAATGGATCGTACCCTGCATCTAAAAGATTTAATATTGTTTATTTTTTTTAACTTCAATTGGAAGTTTATTACATAACTTAATGGACACGTAACATTAGGTCCCTTCGCTGTAGTAGTTAATCTATGCTATGGAACAGTGATGTTAAAAGTTTCTATTAAGTAATGCATTGAATTTCCATTTCTTGGTATATATCTGTTAATATGAGATATTATATAAACATTGACCGAATAAAATACAAAGACGTTGCAGGAAGCAGTTCTAATGAAGCTCTATACCCCCTTTATCCCGTTACTCCCGCTCCATTACAATCACAGCTCAGTCGGTGGTGGGTATCTAGTGACGACTAGATAAAATACATCGGTACATCTATTCTTACATTTTCTAGCAGAACACTACTTTTGTACTACATCTTAATTTAATTATCTACGCATCAATTTGGTGAAGAATTTTACATTGAACGGTAACTTGGGTGTGGAGTGACGACAGGGGAATGTAAGTAGTGGTAAGAGTGTCATCCAATATACTTAGTACATTTGTAAAGGCCTTTTTTGCTAAATAACATGGTTCGAGGGCATCCTGTCTGGAGAGTAGCGAGCGCACGTTGTGACAGGATGCCCTTGAACTATGCTATTTTGCAACAAAAGGCATTTTTTCGATTGCCGTATTGACTGCTGTGACTTGGTAGATCCTATAATGCGCGTGAGTGCGAAACAGTGTGTTGTATTTGTAAACAATTCAGAAAGAAGGGTTAAAAGTAAAAAATCGTCAATTGGTTTTGCAGAGATTATTTGACTAAATATTAAAAAAAATTGTTGAAGCAAAAATATAAATATTTTTCAATTGTTTAAACAAATTTAATTTAATGTTTCTGACAGGCAACATACACTTTCATAATCAGTGCTTCATGTATCATCCTGCACCCGATCCCATAAAAAAAATTAATCCGAATAATTATTCATACGAATGCGCCAGTACAACACACCAAAATCAAAATATTGTTATGCCACTGGACTGTGTAGACTGGTTAGATGATACTGGAATTGTACGAAACGGCCGGGAATATTCTGGAATGTTCTAGACAGTGTGAATGGATGTATAAATAAGACGCACGGTAGGCCCAGACTCAGTCTTAAGTTGAACGTGAATGAGTAAAGAAGAAATAAGAAAGATACTTATAAGTGTTCAAGTGTGATTATAGTTAAGGCATTATTGTTGTTAATTGTTAATTAGTAAATAAAGTAGTAAGTGTTACCTGGACTTTCGATCAACGAATCTACAAGTAGAGGTGTTTGTGTGGATGACAAATGTAACAATATTATGATTAAAAATTTGGACACAATTGCAGCTGGCTAGAAATGTATACACGTGACAGTCAAGATACAGTTTATTTCAAACTTATTTGCAACATAAAAACATCGATTTCTTTGACGACGGTAAATGTATCAAAGCCGGTGTTTTTTATGTTGAAAATAAATAAGCTTGAAGTAAACTTTACATATGTACTAAGTATATTGGATGACACTCTTACCACTGCTTACATTCCCCTGTTGTCACTCCACACCCAAGTTACCGTTCAATGTAAAATTCTTCACCAAATTGACGCGTGGATAATTAAATTAAAATGTAGTAGAAGTGTTCTGCTAGAAAATGTAAGAATAGATGTACCGATGTATTTTATCTAGTCGCCACTAGATACCAGCCACCGACTGGGCTGTGATTGGTATGGAGCGGGAGTAACGGGATAAAGGGTGTATAGAGTTTCATTAGAACTGCTTCCTGCGACGTCTTTGTATTTTATACGGTCAATTTTTATATAAAATCTCATATTAACAAATATATACCAAAAAATGGAAATTTAACACATTACTTAAGGGAAACTTTCAACATCACTGTTCCATAGCATAGATTAACTACTACCGCGAAGAGACCTAATATTATATCAAATAAGTTATATAACAAACTTCCAATTGAAGTTAAAAAAATAAAAACAATATTAAATCTTTTAGATGCATGGTACGATCCATTCTAACTTAAAAAGTTTTTATTCGGTCAATGAGTATATGATCTGCAAAAATTTCATTTGACATGGTGATTTTTAATTTTATAAATATACATATTTTGTATCTTTTATATTGAATTTGTAGGTTTAAATTGTCTGTATTTATATGTAACGCTTTCAGTCACTTTTAACTTATCGATATTAAGTCTTAACTTTTAAGATCCCGCGTTGACTATATTTCTATACTTTTTTGTAAAATCTATGAAAATAAAGTTATTTTCCTTTTTTTTTGGATTATCTGACGCCTCACGGGAGTCGCGCCGGCGCATTAACTACAGCCACTCCCCACATCCCGCATGGTTAGTGACTGTAGATACCAGAATCGTGTGCCCTAATCCCTTTTTTTCTGAACTGTTTACAAATTCAATTCAAATTCAATTTATTCAAAGTATGGGTACATAATATAAACGTTGACATTGTATTTTGTTATATTCTGTAACCTATTTTATACATTACTATCAAGTTGAGACGAAAACACCTAAGCACAAAAAAGCTTGTTTTGTGAATTTCATATCAACCCGAATTGGAATATATGTATATATTTATTTAATATTTTGTGAAAATTACAGAATGAGAAGAGATGAATGTTAATTTATAAAAAAAATAAATTGATAAAAATGAAGAGTGGATTATGGTGAGATTATTTATAACACACAACATACAATAGTATATAGTAGATAAATAATACAGATTATGTCACAGGTAAGTGGATTAATAATATTCATAGTTAGATCAGTGATAGTAAGTCTAGAAAGTAAGCTAAATTGTAATGATCTAAACATATCGAATACAAATATATTCTCTAATAAAACTATATTTCAGTTGATATTTTTACTTTATGATATTCATTATAGGATCAGGATTATCTAAAACAAATTGTTTTACTTCATTTTTGTATTTATTAAATTTTTTTACGTTTTTTTAGGTGGATTGGTAATAAATTAAATAATTTGGGGCCAAGATAGAAAACAAATCTTTGTGTATGGCTTTTTTTTAACAAGTGGTATCTCCACAGACTTCTTTTCTATGAATCTAGTTTCCATCTTAGGTGCTGGTCAAGCATTACTCCTAAATATTTTATTTTATTGATTTTTTCTATTTTTGCACAATTACAATTTGCCTGTTGCAGACATGTATTATTATGAATATATAATGAACTTTTGGGAGGCTGATCATTAGCATACAATGTAAATATCAGAAATTTACTTTTTTGTGTATTTAAACTTAATAAGCTAAAATTTAACCACTTAGAAATTAATGATAAATTCTTTTCTGCTGTTTTGTATACCCCATCCCAAGAATTTTCCACAAACACGATAGCTGTATCATCAGCGTATGATACTAAGTGGCCTTGAAATTGTGCTAAATTTGTTATACTGTTAATATACACAAGGAACAGTACTGGACCCAATACTGTCCCTTGTGGCACCCCTATTGTGATATTAAGAGGATTACTATATGCATCATCAATTTTAACACGTTGTATTCTATTTGAAAGGTAATTTTCTATAACATGTAAGGCCATTTCTACATTCCAAGCATTTTTTTGAACTATCTAAGTTTCCTACAATTTCTTTTATTAAATCTAATACTGCATGTTCTGTACTTAAATTTTTTTTAAAGCCAAACTGTCGGTCCGTGATCACATTATGTTTATCAAAAAAATTTGTTAATCTGTTTTTAAAGCATTTTTCAAAAATTTTTGCGAAATTATTTATAACTGAGATGGGTCTGTAGTTATTCGGATTTTTATCATCTCCATTTTTATATACTGGGGTAACACTTGATTCTTTCCATTGATGTGGTAGTACACCTGTTTTAAAAGATAAATTAATTAAATGCATTAATGGTATAATAATGTGCAAGTGTACTGATTTTATTAATTTTACCGATATACCATCTGGTCCAGCCGATGAGTTATTTTTTAAACTATTTATAGTTTCTATTATTTCATTTTTAGTAACAGGTTTAAGAAATATTGTTGATTGTATTGAGTGATTTTCAAGAATGTTATTAGGTAAGTTGTCGATTTTATTTATTTTTTGGGACATTTTTGTGCCAATGTTTATAAAGTAATCATTAAATATGTTAGCTTTATCTGTATTATCCATAATTTCTAGCCCTTCATTATTTACTATATTAATATTTTTTATTTGTTTATGTGTCGTAGTTGAATTTGAAGCAGTATTTATTATTTCCCAAACTTTTTTTACAGTTTCCTTGAGCTTCGGAGAGTCTGTTTTTATAATATTGATTTTTGACTTCTTTTATTAATTTATTGAGCATATTTCTATATTCTGTGTATTGTTGTTTAAGTTCAAGTGAATAGTTTTTTAATAGTTTTTTTTTTAGGTAATCCCGATGCCTAATGGAATTTATTAATCCATCAGTTATCCATGGTTTTATTTTATAGAATTTATTTTTTATATGCATAGATTTTGAGCATTTTTTTAATAACGTTTCAAATTTATTAACAAAAATATTATAACTAAATTGAGTTTGTTTACAATTTATTACTTCTTCCCAAGTTTCCTGACTTAATAAATGAATTAATTTTTTGAAATCTATTTTATTAATAATTTTTTGTTTCTGTTGGTTATGGCATATGTTTTTTTCTTTTAATTCTATTAGAATAGAAGTAATGTAATGATCAGTGAGATTAGATTCAATAATCATAGGTTTTATTTTTTTGTAAAAATTTGTATGTTTTTCTTGTCTAATAAATATGTGGTCTATAATACTTTGTGAATTTTCAGTTATCCTCGTACATGCATTTATATGTGAAATGTAACCATTCACTGCTAACATATCCATATATTTATTTACCTCAATTGAGTCATTGTCAAGTAAATTAATGTTTATGTCTCCTAGGAATACCTCAATTTTATTTTTATGTAGATTAGTAATAAATTGCTCAATATCACTTATATAAGTGCTCATATTTATAGATGGAGGTCTATATGATGCAATGAAACCTAAGCTAACTTTATTTATTTTTAATGAAAATCTTAGTAATTTAGTGTCAGTTATTGAGCAAACAGTTACATTGGCAGAAATGTTATTTTTGATATATAAAATAACCCCATCATTTTGATTATATTTCGATTCATTATAATAAACAGTAAAATTTGGAATATTAAAATCACTTACCATTTCTACATTCCAAGTTTCTGTGAGAACAATAATATCTATCTTATCTTTCACTGGTTCTAAATATATTAAAAATTCGTCAAAATGCTTTTTTATACTCCTTATGTTTAAATGTAATATACCCAAATTATATCCGTACTCCACATTTTTAAAACCATCATTTATATTATCATATGTTATTGTTTCTACCTCACCCTCCACATTCATTAACTTAAATAAATCTATCATTTATAGAAAGTAATATATAACAAAAAATAAATAAATAAACAATTATAACAAGAATGAAAGTAAAAATAAGTTAAACACCAATTGAACATAAGCCCCTAATGAAAATATTAGTTAATTTAAAAATAAACGGGTATAAACACCCACAATATGTACGTTATATGTACATGTATAAATCTATGTACATATGTATACACACATATGCACATACGAACACCTATATACATAACATATGCATATCTTATATACAGATGTAAACAGGATTTTTTAAAAAATACATGATTTATATATATTTTTTTCCAATTACAATATTAAAGAGAAACCAACTATTGATTCTGAAATTATAGAATTAAGATTAATTTTTAATTTGCCGATTCCAAATCGGTTATTGAATAAATATTTTTAATTTTATTGTTTATTATGACACGTACTGTTCCATTAACTGTCCAAGCATGTTTTAAAGAAGTCACTTTTATGGCTTCATTTAACAAATTCACTCTGTAAGTTGTTAGATCTTCCTTTATTACAACTCCAGATGCTTTTAGATATTTCTTATTTAAATAGATATTTTGTCTTGTATGATAATTTTTGAATTTTAAAATTATACCTCTGCTTTTGTTGTCTTTACTTTTCCCTATTCTGTGACATATTTCGATGTCACTTGCTGTAATGTTGTTTGTAGGTAATTTGGAGTTAATTAAATTAATAACTTCTTGCATCGTGTTTTCATTATTCTTTTCTTTTATATTAAAAATCCGTATATTGCTTCTTTTCGAATCCTGTTCTATATACTCACATTTTTTTTTTAGTTTTTCATTTTCTCCTTGTAAATTATTGATTTTGAAATTCAACTCGTCGGTTTTAACACTGTGTTCAGTTTTTATGTGGTCTATCTTTCCTTTAAGTTCTTCTATTTGTTTTTCATATATCTGTAGTTTTTTATTAACACTTTTAGTTATTTCAATAGACACTTTTTCTGCAATAGTTTTTATAAAACTTTGATCCATCCACATTTGTTTTATAGCTACGTTCACAATACTTTTTATCTCATCTGATTGGTCTCTTGTAAGTGGTGGCATTTTGTTGTATATTTTTTTATCTATACGTTTATTTGTTACACAGGAAAATTGTATCAATATATTGCACAAATGTTTGGCTATATGCGTATATAACACAGTTTATTTTATTTTAGAATTAGGCGTATAATAATTATTTTACACTAGGAGCTCACACACGTGCTACTCACTTTCAGCCATACTCGAATATATTACAAATACAACACACTGTTTCGCACTCACGCGCATTATAGGACCTCTACTGTTATAGATCCGCAATAAACAAAAAAAAATATTCAAATCGATAATAAAATCAATACGGCCCTGCGTAGCTGTACGGAGGCAGCACCAACCGATTGCGCAGAGTCACGGGAGCAAAGAGCACACTTCTTTTTAGCACGTGGAAGCAGGAGGTTCTCACTTATTTTTGTCGAGGGCGAACTGTTCATATTTATGGTGTGTTTTATTGGTATCCTAAGTTATAAAGGTAAGAACACTTCTTATTATTATAATTTAAGACAAGTTAAAGTCTCGTGCCCTGGTACACTTCCAAGTGTATGTAAAAAATGTAAATCACAGATCCCCAAATCGTAGATATGGCGCCCAACGTGTTGCTTAATAAGAATAGTAGCATTTTTACGAATTCTCGTCCTAAATAAATATTTAAGACACGAAAGATTTTACGTATATTAATTATTACTTATTTACAAAATCCCAGTTTTAACTTTACAGTATCTAATTTGCCGACATTAATTAAATGGCGATTATAAATAAATGATTAATGAACAATCACTCTTATCCTTAAATAATTATCAAGTTGATTAAAATACAGAACCTTATTAGTAATTTTATTATTTACTTCACGAAGTTAATACATAGTCGTAGTACTATTTTGGAGGAATAAAATTGAAATTACAGCATCAGCCGATCGGCACGTTACATTTGCAGCGCAGGTAGTAAACCTTTTTACAGTATTGTTTACATTTCGTTTTTATGATTTAAAAAATAATTAGTTAAGTTATTTACACTCGATTTTATTTCGAAACCTTTATAAACAAGTTGTTTTATTTAATTTATATGCATTATTTAGAATTATGTCTTTCAGTTTATTATTCTTCTGAATCTGTGTAGGTATGGTAAACGTTCGTTTATTTTTTGACAGTAGTATTATAAAAACGTAATTTTAGCCACTCAAGCTGCGTTATTGCTCCTGCATCTAAGGATCACCTAATCCACCTCCCGAACCCCTAATATGTGACGTACTTGCTCCAGATCCCTCCGAAACTGATCATTCCACGGATAGGGAACCCGAAGATGACGAATACTCAGGCTCAGATAGCTCAGAGGATGACTCCCCAGTAGAGTCGGATGAATCCGGCTCCCAGTAACTCAACCATTAATCTCCCGGGATTAGACGGATGAGCTGTTCCTTACCTTATTTTCGAACAGGTCGAAAAACTGTTCCCTTTCATTATCCCTTCACAAGCGGACGGAATAGCTGTTTGCCTCATTTTTTTCTGACAGACGGAAGCGCTGTCACTCCTCCATATCTTTATTCCGACGTATTCTTCACGAATTAGATTTCGCTAGCAAACATTGTTATGTGTCATATATAATTACCCTGCTATGTAGTTATTTAAATTGTTCTGTAATAAATAACCCTCGAAAAAAAAGTAGGCGAGAGCCCTTCTAGAAATGCGGGGGTGTTATAGATCCGCGAGAAAAAAAATTATTCAAATCGATAATAAAATCAATACGACCCACAGTGGTTCCGTTTAAACTTTTAGGTAGACAAAATCTGTCACTTTTTGTTTCATCTAAAAATAATCTACTTAATACGGAAAAAATTGTAAAAAAATTTCATGACTTCGCAGGGTTAGTTTTTAGGGGATGATTTTTTTTTAAATTTGAAACTAAGAGAACCGACTAACAATACTATGGTCAATCAGGAAAAATAATGAAATAATTCATGACACAGGGGTAGTTTTTTAGGGGATGGAAATTAGTTTTTTCCTTAAAAAAATCTGAAACTAAGAGAACCGACTAATAATATTATGGCCAATATCAGAAAAATAATGAAAAATGCTATTATTCATAGGGGTGGTTTTTAATGTGGTAGAAAATAATTTAAAGAAAACATAGATTGTGCTCAAAAAATATATTTTAATTCAGTTTACAGGCTTCAAAGAGTTATACATCTATTCAAATTTCACTGTCACCATCATAATCATCCTCGTCGTCGTTTTTATCATATCCTGGATCTTGGAGGAGCCTCAATAGATCAGGGCATATGCTTTTACTCTTTTTCTGACGTTTAATGGATTCGAAGAAATTAATAGGATGTGCATTAAATCCGTCATTGTATCGACTCTAGAAAATGTACGTGCATGATGTTGCCTAAAATTCTTATAGTCCTTATTACGTGCTTCTTGCACTTCCTCGGACATCATTCCAACTGGAAGTATAGCTTCATTAACTATGCACCATGAATTAGTATCTTATGCACACTTTGTGGCATATAATACCACTTATATTTTTGGATATATAATTCTGTAGTATCAGAACAGTATTTTTCGACCTTTTCTATGTTAATGCTGTACCCACTGGCGATTGATTTAAGGATGGTTCCGAATCGCCGAATCAAATTTTCATCTACACCAGTAATATCTGACGCTAGAACTGGATCATTAAAAAACCTTCGGGCAGTGTTCCCGTCATTGGTCGTACCAAAGCCCGGTTTGGGTATGTCAACAAGAAGCCCCATTTCATTTCGGAATCGATTTTGTATTGTTTTTTTTTTCGCGCATCTACCTGAGATTTGTTTTCTTTTCGTATGTGCCAAGATTTAACATCTAGTCTGTATATATGCAAGGTGCACTCGAAAAATTTTATCCACCCGTGAAGGCTTGATAATCCCAGTGTCAGTGCTGTTTCATTTCGATTTCTTTTGCGAACAAGGCTGAGGTCGTTCATTTGGGTAGGGGTTGTCCCACACACATGGCAGTTTTGATTTGCTTGATTTGAGATCACAATACAAACCTTTCCGTCAATCATAGTTAGAACAAGTTCCTGTTTTACAAGAATCTCACGACCTTCTACTTGTACAACAGTTGGAGATAGTGCAGCTATTTGTGATTTAATATGGTGGATATATTTTTTCGTTAATTCTGGGCTCTCTTTCTTTATAATAATTTTTATAGGTCGGCAGAATTTTGTCGATGAAGGCAAAGGATTTTGCCATAGAATTATTTTATTCCCTTTGCTTGTTCCACTACCAATAGCAGAATACGTAGTCATCTGCAGTGGTACCAATGACACAATAAATATATATGAATCATCAATATCCTCTTCCGTAGCCGAAAAGAGCTGCTTATACTGACTTTGCCCACAGGCGCCATCACAACCCCACTTGAAAACCATATTTAATGTTGGAAGTGTGTCTATGCCTACACGCGCTTGTTCTAATACCTCCAAGTGTACTGATACTAAACGGTTTATAGTATGATCAAGCAATGACTGCAATTCTACCTCTGCAGAGTATTCGGTGAGCGCAATTCTGTCTGGATAGTATTGCTTTTTTACCTTAAGAAGCATGTGATAATTTGGAAATATATCAGCATTGTGAATTTTGCATATCTGACGCATCGAGATATATTGCTCTTTTGTGAGTTTGTTATCAACAAAATAAGCTAATGCTTCGTCACATGTCATATTAATAGGTGTTTTGGTACTTGGAGACTGGTACGCTTTTTTTATTTCCGTGACCTTTTGTGGGGAAAAAGTTGAAACTTCTTTTTACTAGTTGTGCTGCATTACGCCTGCCTATAGATCGCAAGCTTATTTCAGCTGCAAGAACAATTTCGCCAACGGTATTTGTTTCCAGCAAAGATTTCATTTTTCTTTTTCGAGATCTATGGCTACTCTCACCGAATAACTTTTCGGGACTACCGATGCTTTTTTTTCTTGTTCTTGAGGTCTGCCAGATTTTGGTTCTAAAAAAGTCAATTTAACGTTCAACCATTCACCGTTCTTTCGTAAGAATTGTTTCAATATGCAGTGACACTTAGTCCACCGTTCTTTAAGTTTTTTACAAAATTCAGCGCATTTTATTTGCACTTGTTCACGAATATGTCCATCAGAATACTCCAAACCATACTTAATTAATACATAATCACACACGCGTATTAATCTCCTTGACATTTCGCCAAACATCCAACAATTCCCTTCTTGAAATTCCGTCGTCTATAACTAAAAAAAAATATAAAAAAAAGTTGGTTGAACAGGGTCACAAAACATATATATAATTATATACCCAAATGACCAAGGTAAACGCTGAATATAATTTCACTACAGATTTTTACGGCCTTTGCTATTAAAAGCCTGCTACTTCGATGAAAAATAAAAGAAAAAGCGAAATATGGCTTTCATAATACATTAACCAAAAAACTAAATAACAATACCGCAGAATCTTAAAAAATTCACAACAAATGTAAGAAAATACCTGTAATATTATTCCCCAAAAATCACAATTCGATCCACGATAAACTACTTGCTACACACTTTGTTGTTTCAAATGCATATTCCGGTCTATTTATCGGCAAAAGCATGATTGCGGTAAACAAACGACATCTATCTGCACTTGCGCAGATTCTATTACTTATTTCCTTAAACTGGCTATGCGTCGGAGTTCCACAACCATTTCGGACTATTTTAAGACGGTTTTTATATTGTTCTGATGCTTAAAAATATATTCTTTTTATCTACCTACAAGTTTAAACGGAACCACTGTGCGGCTCTGCGTAGCTGTACGGAGGCAGCACCAACCGCCAACCTGTTGTGCAGGGCCACGAGAGCAAAGAACACACTTCTTTTTAGCACGTGGAAGCAGGAGGTTCTCACTTATTTTTGTCGAGGGTGAACTGTTCATATTGATGGTGTGTTTTATTGGTCTCCTAAGTCATAAAGGTAAGAACATTCTTATTGTTCTAATTTAAGACAAGTTTTTAAAGTCTCGTGCCCTGGTACACTTTCAAGTTTACATTTGGCGGAGCTTATTTAAACCACCGATTCTTGACATCTGTAGAAACCCACTGACACGTTTTTCTCTCTTAATTTGCACGTAAAATTGAGTTATCGACTTTCAAAAAAATAAGATAAAATTGTTTTGGAACTGCTGATTACTAGAAACATTCCTCACTTTATTAGCAGTGATGCCGCATTTCATATGCAATTTTCACCTAGCCAGTAAGTTCGTGCCCGAACATAATAATTTTGAATGAAATAATTACCTACTTATGCGATTAATTGCTTCATTTTAAATAAATTTTAAACATTTTATAATACCTTTTAATGTAAGAAATGTACAAGTTTGCCTTTTTCTTGCATCAATTAACATTTCTTTCAAGTGTTTCGTATGGAACATACAACTAAAACCAAATTTTCCGATGAACAGTAAACTTATAAAAATGCTACTGACACTTTTGATTTCGTTTTTCCAAATTTTATAAAAGAATTATTATTTTTTAACTAGTAGTTACTTACCATGCGATTATAATAATTTGAAGTAATCCTGTAATTTATTAATAAATAAATCGTTTCGTAACAGTCATATGTTTGGTTGGTCCATTGACCTGATAGGTCAATGGGCGAGTTACACTGACCTATTTTTTTAAGTACATTACATTACCAACCAATTCATGATTCACATTACACATTTCACAGACAGCAGAAGATTCTTATTACACACACCCATCAAGCATATTCGTATGAATTAAGATGGAAAAACGAGTTCAAATCAGTAACACGAGTTATATAATCGAATATAATATATGTATTGTTAGTTAGGACCACCAACAGCTTCCTGTTTTTCGACCTATTAACTTACACATATAAATATAAGCTTGTTAATTGAGAAATGTTAAGATATTTATTATATACATTTCTATATATTTCCATTAAGTAATCTAAACATGTTTTTAATATAATGAATGGCCAATCTGTTAGAAAGATTACATAACCTTATATTTTCGTTCTATTACTTCGAATCCATGTAACTGTGAACGTGCTTAAATAAATGTATTAAGTTCATATATTTGTTTTTTAAAAACAAAGTCCGTTTGGCAACGAGCTTAATTGGCGCAGTCGGTAGGATAAAGGTGTTCTTTTAACTGTAAAAAGAATTTTGTTTCAACAAACTAAGCCTTTTCAAGAATCAACGTTCCACAACACCTTCACTGGACTTCAAGCAGTAGAACCCAGGAGATCTTCAACTACCAACAAGGTAAGCCAAGTATTTTCCTGTTTATCTTTTCCTAAACTCTTAATCGTAAGAATTAGGTGAAAAAAATTTAGTTTTTAGTTTGAGAATTTTAAATTCCTGCAATAAAAAAAAATTACACAAGTGAATAATTCAATGGTGAAATCATTCATAGTGCAATTAATTTTTGCGAATTTTAATTAAAAATAATAAAGAAAGAAAATTAGAAGAAAAATTTAGTTTTTAGTGAATTTTAATTTCCTGCGATTTTAAAAAAATTAAGCAAGTGAATAATTCGATCATGAAATCATTCATAGTGCAATAATATTTACTTTTTTGTATATTTTAGAGATCAAAATTAAAATAAATAAATTCTATATAATAATTATTAAATCGATATACCTAGGTATTGTATAAAAAAAAAATTTTATAACGAAAAACTATATATGTTATTTTCTACTTGGTATAAATTTAATATTATTAAACTGATATACGAAGTGTTTTAAAATAACTGTATTATATTAAATAATATATATATATATATATATATATATATATATATATATATATATATATATATATATATATATATATATATATATATATATATATATATATATATATATATATATATATATATATATATATATATATACATATATATATATATATATATATATATATATATATATATATATATATATATATATATATATATATATATATATATATATATATATATATATATATATATATATATATATATATATATATATATATATATATATATATATATATATATATATATATATATATATATATATATATATATATATATATATATATATATATATATATATATATGTTACGGGAACGTTTGCAGAAAAATATCAAATTTCATTATGCTTTATGTAACAAAATGATTAATCAGCAGTTTCAAGATTAACAAAACAAATAATGTTTACATTTAAAAAATAAGAGTAATTAAAATGTATAAACAATAACAATATAAAGTTTTACAATAATTGCGTCGTAGTTGGGACTTGTAATATTTTAATATAAGGGGTGGATTTTCATATAACAACTCCCCTCTTTTAAAAAAAGTTGGTGCTGTATTTTGCAGCAACTTTTAGACATAGTTCTTTTCAAAGTTATTAGAATTTAATTCAATTTCTTCTTCTATGTCTTCCTGAATGCCTACACTGGGCCGTCTTCTTGGGAAATATTTAACAATTTGTTTTAAAACTCTATTTGTTCGAGGTGGTTGCGGTGGTTGATTATTTGAGATTCGAAATCCAATTTTTAAATTACGTCGTCTTTTACATTTACAAAATATATACAATGATACAAGGACTATAATTATAATAATAATAAAATAAGTAAACCAAGAAATATGTTTACTCACAAAAGGTTCATTTATAATGTCATCTAAATCATGAGAATATTGATAAGTTTATGCTTTGCAATATCTAAGTCTTCAGTATTAAAATTATTTAATTTTAAAGCCTTTAATTTCAATTCTTTTACATTATCTGTTAAATGCTTACAACAATCATAAGGTATAGATACTGTATGAAAATTTGATTTTAATTCTGACATTTGTTTTGATATTGGTTGTACTTTTGTATTTCCTGTATATGCACTACAAGTTATAGTAAGTTGCAAAATTGAAGTTTTATAAATTATTTTTGTAATAGGATCTTGATTCTTACAATTAATTGTCACAGTTAAAGGTTCTGATACTAATATCAACCAAGTATTTTCTTCTAACTCTTGTATATTATAATTTTTAGCTAGTAATAAGTTCGACTGACATGTTTTTGGTAAAATTATTGGGTTTTTTTAATATTTGAGCTTCACAAATTGAATCACTATCAATAGGATATGGTAATACATTTGAACAAAGTTTTGTACGATGATCTAGTTTTACAATTATTTAAATTCGTCATTGGTATAAACATCAAAGAATCATCATCTTTTGCTATGTATTTTTGTGAAATACTTAAAATATGATGAAGTCCGGTTCTGTTGTCTAAAATTGGAATAGGATATAATTTGTAAATATTATAGAGTTCTGGCTCTACTAGTGGAATTTTTAATATAAAAATAATTTTTGATTCTGTTTGAAAAGCTTGTAATTCAATTATTTCAAGATATTGTGCAATTTTTGCACTTGATGCTGTTAAAGGCAAATTATTTTTTTGTAAACTTTGGGAAATTTGCTGCAATGATAAAATTAAATCTTTCGGGGTTATGATTGAACTATGAATTATTTTTAATCTAGCAAAAGTTATTGCATTCAATATATCATTTAACTCATTTTCTAAATACATGTAACTTTCCATTAAATTTTCACAAATTTCTAGTACTTTTAATTTTGAATTTAAAAATCCTATAGTCTGAAATATTTAAGATAGATTTTTGAATTATTTGTATATCATCATTAAAAGTTTGTTCATCTATTCGTAATTTTTGAATAGTGTCATTGAAATTTTTTATAACATTGGTGGTTACTGAAATTTGATTTTTCATTAAATTTTCCATTTGATGTTCATCATTTAATAATTTGTTGATACACTCTGTATAAAATTCGCCGTCTGAAGCGTCGAAGTTTCCTGTTATTGCTTTCCAAATGGTTCCGATACCATTTAAAATTCCACGTTTATAACGTTTTGTGTCTGCGAAAATTTCTTCATATTTTAATTGTAATGAATTTGATAATTGTTCTAATAAACTTATATGTGTTTGTACTTCAGAATAAAATAATTGTGTGCATATATTTGCTTTAGCATCAACAGTATTAATTAAACTTTTTAAAATATTGTCATTATGATCAAGGTTTTTCCTTATAGTAAACATATCTCGATAAACTAACAAGGTCCATTTGTCATTTGAAACTTTTAAATATTCTTCCTCGTGGTAATAAATTCCAATGGTATTATTTATAGGTTTAAGCACGTACTGGCTTGGTACTGCGCCATTCCGAATTGGAGTAATTACGATGGTAAAAATAATAAGCCTGAAAATAAATCAATTTTTAAGTTTGTTTACAATTAATAAAAAATGTTTTATAATTTAATGTTCAAAATAAGGTTTCATTCTATCAAAGTTTATTTTAGTATTACGATTTGTTTTTGGATTGTAAAGCATAGCAGAGTTTTTAAATATTTCTTTTATTTCATAAGGGCCATTAAATTTGTTTTGTAATTTATCTTTAATTTGACTTTCTTTCACATAAACTTTGTCACCTACTTTATAGTTCGGGGTACTTTCTGAAATATGTTTATCAAAACGTATTTTGGATTTTTCTTTTTGTAAATCGGTCCTTGTGCGAGCTAATTTATAATAATAAGTTATTCTATTATTTAAATCTCTTACATATTTCGTAATTAATTCTTGTTGATTATACAAAGTTTCAGGGGGTCTACCAGCGGTATGCCCAAATATCAATTCATACGGGGTAAATCCGTGAGTTTTGTGGACTGAATTATTATAGCATATTGTCGCATATGGTAAAATTGTTAAAGGATGTTCATTTGGATTTTCAGTCTTATGCGCTCGTATCATTTCTATTAAAGTAGCATGAAAGCGTTCTAATGAACCATTTGATTGTGGATGATTTACACTGGAATAAGTAATTTTTATATTGTATAATTTACATAGATCTTTAAATAAACAATTTTCAAACTCTCTACCAGAATCACAATGTATTCTGAGAGGAGCGCCATAATGCTGAAAGTAAACTAAAAGTGTATTAACTATTGATTTTGCCATTTTATTCCTGTGTGATATTGATCTAAAATTATTGGTCTTTGATCGTCATCTGGAATTTCTACTATATTCTGACAAATAACTAGTTTTAGTTCTTTTTCTGCTAAAATAAATGAAAGAATTTCTAATATGGGTAAATTCAAATTGTTTTCCACGTGATATGTTTTTGATTCATTTATTTGATTTTGATTTTTGTAAACTGTTACAAATAATTGTAATATTGCATCTTCTTTATTTGATGGCAAAGGAATTATGTGATATTTTCTATTTTTTACTTTTTTTACTAGAACAAATATTAATTTTGTTATTTTCAAAATCTGGATTTTCTTCAAAAATATCTTCAATTATTTCATAATGAAAATTTTTTTAAATTATTTTGTTGGAAAAATGTTATAATATTTTTATGATCTTTGTCTAATAGTTGAGTATTTGAAAATGTTATCTTAGAATAATCAATTAGAGATTTTGTTTCATATAGATATTGAAAAGTATCAAATTCTTGTGTAAGTTCTTCTGGAGTTATTTCTTGTTCTTCATTTTCACTTTCTTGTTGAATTTCACTTCTGTTTTCAGTTTCTTCGACTTGTGCTTGATTTTCGTCTTCTTCAACAGATTCTTCAGTTCCGTCATCTTCATCGTTTGTTAAATGATTTATCTTGATTCTTGAGAGTGCATCTGCATTTTTATTTATTCTTCCGGGTTTATAAATTATTTCATAGTCATACTCTTCTAATTTTAATCTCCAGCGTGCTAATCTACTGCCTGGATCCTTTATTGAAAATAACCATGTAAGAGGGCGATGATCTGTGATTAGTTTAAATTTCCTCCCGAAGAGATATGGCCTAAAATATTTAACTGACCATACTAAACTTAATAGTTTCCTTTCAATGATTGAATAACGCGATTCTGCTGGGCATAATGTTCTTGATGCATAAGCTATATGTAAATCTTTACCTATAGGTCCTTGCGAGAGTATAGCGCCAATAGCGAATGCGCTAGCATCTGTCGTTAATAAGAATGGCTCGTTAAAATTTGGATAAATTAAAATTGGAGAAGTCATTAATGCTTCTTTTAGTTCATTGAACGATTTTTCACATTCTTTATCAAAGTTAAATGGGATATCTTTTTGTAATAATTTTGTAAGTGGTTTTGAAATTTTAGCAAAATTAGAAATAAATCGTCTGTAATAACCAGCTAAACCTAAAAATGATTTAATCTCTTTTTGATTCTTTGGTTGCGGACAATTTTTTATACAATCAATTTTTTGTGGGTTTGGTTTTACACCATCTTTTGTAATAACATGTCCGAGATAAATTACTTCTTTTCTTAAAAATTCGCATTTATCAGGTTGTAGTTTTAAATTTGCTTGTTTTAATATCTTAAAAATTTCTATTAGTCGAGAAATATGTTCATGAATAGTTGCCGAATAAACTATAATGTCATCCATGTAGACCAAACATCGTTCATTTTGAATCCCTACTAATATGTGATCCATTACTCTTTGAAAAGTCGAAGGAGAACTTTTTAATCCAAACGGCATTCTTAAAAATTCATAATGACCGTTCTCTACCGAAAAAGCAGTTTTTTGTACATCTTTTGGATCTACTTCTATTTGATGAAAACCTGAAGCTAAATCCAAAGTGGAAAAATATTGACACTGTCCTAATTGATCTAATAAATCTGATATATTTGGTAAAGGATATTTATCATCTACAGTTACTTCATTTACTTTTCTGTAATCAATAACACGCCATTTTTGTTTTCCCGATGCATCTAATTTTTTAGGTACTACCCACACTGGGGACGACCATGGTGAAACCGAATGTTGAATAATTCCTTGATTAAGCATTTCTGATATTTGTTTCTTTACTTCTTGTTTATGTACATATGGATATCGATATGATTTTGTATACATAGGTTTTGCGTCGCCTGTGTTTATTGTATGTTTTATTTCATTTGTAAACGTTAAATTGTCGCCTTCGATATAAAATATGTCTGGAAATTTTAAACAAACATCTGTTATTAAATCTCTTTCTTCCTCATTTAAATGTTCAAGCCGTAAAAGATTTTTAATTTATATTTTTCTATCATATGGGTCAATAGTTGATTTTGAAAAATTTTGTTTATTAAAATCTAAAATTGGTTGTGGATTTGAAATTGTTTCAAATTGTAAGT
Source organism: Rhamnusium bicolor (assembly GCA_029963845.1). NCBI lineage: Eukaryota > Metazoa > Arthropoda > Insecta > Coleoptera > Cerambycidae > Rhamnusium > Rhamnusium bicolor. The sequence continues at coordinate 10,473 of JANEYF010005599.1, read as the reverse complement.
CTGAAAAATCAATTAATTTTGTAATTGCGTTTGAATTTAAAATTGTAGTGATGAATTCCCCATTTTGATTTATTTTTACTAATGAATTTGGTAAATAAACTCAATCTTTTTCTTGTGCAATTAGAATTGCTTCTATATTGACTAGATTACATTTTAGTTTAATTACTTTTTCAGTTCTTGGTTCAATTAAAATTTTATTTGTAAAATTATTTTGTTTTTGAATTATTTTGTTTTGAATTATTTCATTTTGATTTATTTCATTTTGATTTACGTCATTTTGGTTTATTTTTGAGTTTGGTACTTGATTAATTTTATTTTGATTTTCTTCATCTCCCATTTTAAATAATTGAACAGTTTTAAAATTTGTAATTAATTTTCGATTTTTTATATCAACTATACCATCATAATGCTCTAAAAAATCTGAGCCTAAAAGACCGTCAAATTCAATGTCTAAATTACAAATATAAACTTTATGTGGGTCACCAGTATTAAAAGGTATGTAAGTCGATTGATTTATTAAAATTGATTGATCAGTTATACCTTGAATTACTAAATTTTCTGGATATCTTTGTGAATATTTTTCAACAGTTTTTGGTTTAAATATTGAAAGTCCCGCACCCGTGTCTATTAAAATTTTGAAAGTATTTGTTATATCTTTTATATAATACAAATTATTGGAATTAACAGTTAATAAATTTTTTACATAAATTTCTGTTCGTCTGGGCTCTCTAATTTGAGTGCTTGTAATTGATTTTCTGTTTGAAAAATGCTTTGGTGCAACTCCGAAGGAGGGTCGTCTAGATACGGAGTTAACTGAAAATTTTGATCTGTTTGTTCATTAGAAAAATTTCGTTCATTAAAATCTTGTTGGTAATTGTTTTTATATTCATTTACGTGATGATATCTTTGTTGTGAATTTTGTTGAAAATAATTTTGATTATTTTGAGGTTGTTGATTTACATTAGGTCGATTTTGGAATTGATTTTGGTTTTGATTAAAATTTTGTGGTCTTGAAAATTGATTTTGATTTTGTTGTTGTGGATAAAAATTTCTCGATTGATTTTGGAAATTTTGATTTTGTCTCAGTCTACATTCATTAAGAATATGTCCTTTCTTTTTTACAATATGAACATATTTTTTGTTGTAAATTATAAGAATGTTAATTTTTTATTTTGATTATTTACGACATTTGTGGGTCTTTGAAATTTTTGTTTTTCGAAATAAGAGAGTTGTAACTCCCTTCGAATTCTCATGGATGCAGTTAATATGTCTGGAGGATTTCCAGCACTAATTATTTGTCCTAATCGCGGTTCTAGTCCAGTTAAAAGAGTATTAAGTCATTTGCTCGATCATTTGTTGTGCAACTTTTTGTTCTTGATTTAAATTTTGTTGCTGTATACAAGCATGCATTTTAGCATTGAGTTTGTAAACGTGATACAAAAGTTAAAGGAGATTCATTAGACAATTGATGTATTCGTTGTAAATCTTGTATTAATGAAGTTAAATCTCGAGAATCACCGAAATGTACTGTTAATAATTGTCTTATTTCTGCCCAAGTTTGTGTATCTCGTGAATTTATTAATTGAGCTGCTTTACCTCGTAGTTTATTTTTGATATGTAAAGTTAAAAGAACTACTTGATCATCTATGCACATTCGATAAGCACAGTTACATGCATTGATAAAAGTATTTAAAAAAATTTGATCCCCATCAAATTCCGGAATTAAACAGAAAATTTCCGAAAGTTTGTATGGTTCAATAGTTGTTTCTGATGTAGCCATTGCTTTTATTTTATTTATTTATTTTTTTATTAATAAAAATCTTATTTAGTTTTATTTATAATAAAATATTTCTTATATTTTCTTATTTATATATAAAAAATTATTTACTTCTATAAAGATTTTTTTCAACAGAACTTTCCTTCCTCTTTTATTTTTTATAATATTATTATATTATTATTTATTTATTTATAATATATTTCTTAGTATTATCACACTCAAAATCATCAATAAATAATTATTCCATAAAATCATCAATATATAATTATTCTATAAGCAAAGATAAGATGATTCAAAAATATTTACTCACATTAAAAGAATTTCCATGTCAGATCTGTTTTTGAAAATTGAATGCTACTTCGTAAGCCTAAGTCCACTGAAGTTTCTGCTGCCAGGGGTGTCACCAGGTGTTCCTTCCACAGGGAGTTTCTTCAATGTCGAAGACACCAACCTTTAAGATGAGAATGGATTCTTTAATGTTTTTTTATTTTCTTTGGACTGTTTGTTCAGTCGTCTTGTTTGTTTTAATTGTTTCCTTTTCTTTATAGCCTTGTGACTTATTTACTTCAAAGGTTTTCTGTCCCTTTGTTTTTCTTTGTGTTCTTCTTTATATTCTTGAGTTTTCGTACGTTTCTCCATTAATTCAAAATTTTCTTGACTTGTTTTTCTTACTTCTGTTTCTTCCTTAAAATATTGGAAAAATGTATTTTCTGTTGTTGATTCTTCTGTTAAAGGATTGGAATCCACCGTGAATTTTTCTTCTTATTTCCCGATTTTAGAAATTTTGAAAAATTCGCGTTTTTGAGATATCCTACCGACTGCGCCAAATTTGTTACGGGAACGTTTGCAGAAAAATATCAAATTTCATTATGCTTTATGTAACAAAATGATTAATCAGCAGTTTCAAGATTAACAAAACAAATAATGTTTACATTTAAAAAAAAGAGTAATTAAAATGTATAAACAATAACAATATAAAGTTTTACAATAATTGCGTCGTAGTTGGGACTTGTAATATTTTATTATAAGGGGTGGATTTTCATATATATATATATATACCGGGTGACCACGAGATGACGCTCGCCCCTATATCTTCTTGGTCTTTCAAGTTATGAATCTCAAATTTGGGCACGTCAAATAACGGCTAAATATGGATTAATTCGACTGATTTATCATTTTCTGTCGCTTCCGGTTTCACCGGAAATGATGCCAACTTTGGATTTTTAAATGGAACACTCTGTATATTTTTACATTTTTGGATTCGAGAGGTCATTTTGCATATGTCTGTGGCATATTGAGATAAAAATATTAATGACTGACATTTTTATGAGCAAATTTAATTTCTCATCTAGGCGGCCGTGGCCCCAAAAAATGTTTTGTTTTGCTTCAATAATTAATCAAAAAATTACAATTATGACATTATGTCATATGACATTTGTGTTATAGGCTCCTAAACATTTCGGAAATCGTTCTTCCAGAATTACTCATTTCTTTTAAATGGCACCATGGTGGCTCATTACATTATTTCAATAAAGCATTTTATTACCGCTAACATGGTACCAAACACTCCACTATTTATTCATATTATAATACATAAAAATACATAATAATGGTATCCAACAAGATATAAATGAAAATAAACTCATAATATTTAACACTGGATCTCTATCAAGTAGGTGCCTTTGAAATGTAACAAAAGAAACAAATGAATTAATCTGACAGCTCCAATGATATTTAGTTCTATGAGAATCCGATATTATTGTGATGTGTATTAAAAATCATGATTTATTCAAAAAGTGACAAAGTGGATATGCTGATGACAGGAGAATGTGGTAGAAATAGCCGGGCACTGACAGGAGTAAGATATTTAAGTTTTCTGAGAAATGAAATTGAAGAGTTTTTGGAACATTTACACTTAAATCAGTACCAGTTGGGGTCTTTCCAGCAGGATGGCGCCCCGCCACATAACGCCAGAGTAGTTGCAGAATATTTAAATGGTCGTTTCGGGGATCATTGGATAGGATCTAATGGACCAGTCAGGTGGCCAGCGCGATCACCTGATCTAACGCCGTTAGATTTTTATTTTTGCGGCCACATTAAAGAACGTGTATATTCAACAGTACTAACTACATTAGAAGATTTGAAAGATCGAGTTAGGAGGGCAATAAATTCTATAACAGAGGAACATCTCACCAATGTGGTGAGAGAAACTTTGGTAAGAGCAAGACATTGTGTAGATGTCGGTGGTCAACATTTTGAACAATTGTTATAATTTTTTTTAGATAATGTGATAAAATAATTACTTAGTTTTAATTCGTTTGTTTCTTAATTCGTTCATTTGTTATCATTTATCACATGTATTATTTTTATGAATAAATAATGGAGTGTTAGGTACCAAGTTATCGGTAATAAAATGCTTTATTGAAATAACGTAATGAGCCACCATGATGGCATTTAAAAGAAATGAGTTATTCTGGAAAAACGATTTCCGAAATTTTTAGGAGCCTATAACACAAATGCCATATGACATAATGTCATAACTGTATTTTTTTGATTATTTAGTGAAGCAAAACAAAACATTTTTTGGGATCACGACCGCCTAGATGTGAAATTAAATTTGCTCATAAAAATGTCATTAATATTTTTATCTCAATATGCCACAGTTATATGCAAAATGACCTCCTGAATCCAAAAATGTAAAAACATACAGGGTGTTCCATTTAAAAATCCAAAGTTGGCATCATTTCCGGTGAAACCGGAAGCGACAGAAAATGATAAATTGGTCGAATTAATCCATATTTAGCCGTTATTTGATGTGCCCAATTTTGAGATTCATATCTTGAAAGACCAAGAAGATATAGGGGCGAGCGTCATCTCGTGGTCACCCGGTATATATATATATATATATATATATATATATATATATATATATATATATATATATATATATATATATATATATATATATATATATATATATATATATATATATAAATATATATATATATATATATATATATATATATATATATATATATATCACAATAATAATACGTTATTCGTACGTATTTTACAATAAATAAAATTAATTTATGCCGATATTATTTGATGATATAGAAGAGATAAGTAACAATTTAAATCAAATATCACTTAGTAATAGTAATCAGTTAGAAAAATCAGAATCCAAAATGCCAGAAGTAAATTTTGTTTTGCTTAAAGCTTTTGCAGACACAATCCCAGTCTATGACGGACGAACGGATTTATTACAATTTTTTATTAATTCAGCAGATCAATTTCATAACTTATACACATCCAATGATATTATTTTAAACCACTATAAGTAATAAAATCTAAGCTGACTGGTAGAGCCAAGATATTAATCGGTGCTAGACTAGAATTAAATAATTGGTAAAGTGTCAAAACATCTTTGAGATTAAATTTCGGAGATCCTAGAGATTTTGGTTGTTAAGGAGCCGAAATGGCAGCAATGAGACCATTTTCAAAAGAATCTTTTTTCAAATTTCGGAAAACGCATACAAGATATTCGTAGTCAAATCTGTTTTAAATTAAATTCTGACACTACCTTAACTTCTGAAGATAAAATAGTACGTCTACAAATGTATGACCATTCTGCTTTTAAAACTTTTATTAAACATTTAACCGAACGATTGAGAGATCGTATTTTAAATCGCAACGCGAATTCTTTAGAAGTTCGCTAAGACGAAAATTTAAGACATGAACTTGGACTACTCAACACAACACAAAGAGAATCAACGCCAAATATTAGACAAAATTCCAACAATATGCCTCTGAATCATAAAATTAATCACCACTCGAATGCATATAATTCGACACCACGATTTAAACCACCTAATACAAATGTACAATACTTATCACCTAGACCTCCATCACAATTTCCAGCTGATTTACAAAATAATCAAAAACCGTTTTTTCCAACATAAAAATAACATGAGACAATCATTTCCCAGCAATCAACAAGTTTTTGGCAAACCACAAAACGTGTGGAAACCAAACAATACTATGCCTTTACAACAACCTACCCCGATGTCAACCACATCCAGGGCAACTACAACACAAAGACATAGTCAAACAATGCCTTTCAGGCAGCCAAATTATTTCCAATCGCGAAATTTCCAAATCGAAGAACTACATGTTCACGAATACGATGAACACCCTAATGAGTCGGATACATTTTCAGAAAATAATCTAAATTACCAAAACGAACAAGAATATTACAATGAAAATAACGAAATTTACCGCATTAACGACGAACAGTCACAAAATTTTCAAAACAGTACTCCTCCCATAGAAGAAACTTAGTAGAATTAAATTCAGCAGTTTTAAATGATTTACCGTATGTTCAGATAGAAAAACCTCCTGCTAAACTTCTAATTGACACCGGTTCACATATATCAATTCTAAGACCATCTATAGCTGAAAAGTATTTTCCTGAAACTATATTTAGACATCCATCAAAACTAAAGACAGCATTAGGTGAAAAAGTAATAAATTTTAAAGCTAAAATTCCTGCATTTTCCGAATTTCAATCGAAACATGCAATAGAATTTTTATTATTTGACTTTCACGACTTTTTCGATGGAATATTAGGTCTAAACGAATTAAGAAAAATGAATTTGTCGATAGATTTTAATAATCAAATATTATTTAATAACCACCAACAAATTTCATTTCTGTATCGTCAACCAAACGACACTGATTTTACATTCGAAATCCAAGCGAATGAAACACTGATAAAAAAATTTCCAGTTTCTATACAATACGGAGAAATATTAATCCCTGAGATGTACTCGATTAGTGGATTATATATACCAGAAACTATCACATACGCTGATGATAATTTCGCCTATTTTGAAATTTATAACCCAACTAACCAGACTATTTTAGAAACTTTAGAAAGCCCTATTAACGCGTATTTAATTAACGATGATTACGAATTATAACATAATTTCGAAATTACGTACATCACACATGACACCGGAAGAACTAAAAGCTATAACTAATTTATGCAAACAATTTAATGATATATTTCATGTCGACGAAACAAAACTGACATTTACAAATCAAGTAAAACACGAAATTAAAACAACCGACGAAGTACCCATACACACAAAATCCTACAGATTTCCGCACTGTCATAAAGAAGAAGTGCAAAAACAAATTAATAAAATGCTTGAAGACGGTATTATAAGACCTTCAAGTTCGCCTTGGTCAAGCCCTATTTGGATCGTTCCAAAGAAACTTGACGCAAGTGGTAAAAGAAAGTGGCGTATCGTAGTAGATTACCGAAAAGTAAATGAAAAAACGATAGACGACAGATACCCGATCCCAAACATTGACGATATCTTAGATAAGTTAGGTAGATGCAATTATTTTACTACACTAGACTTAGTATCCGGATTTCGTCAGATTGAAATGGACACAAAGTCCATAGAAAAAACCGCGTTTAGCGTAGAACATGGTCATTTTGAATATCTCAGAATGCCCTTTGGTTTAAAGAATGCACCTGCAACTTTTCAAAGAGCAATGGACAATGTCCTGAGAGAATTACAAAACAAAATTTGTCTAGTATACATGGACGATATTATTATATTTTCTACTTCCCTTCAGGAACATATTAATAATTTAAAACAAGTTTTTACAAAATTACGAGAACATTGACTTAAAATTCAAATGGACAAATCAGAATTTTTACGTAAAGACGTAGAGTTTCTTGGTCATGTAATAACACCCGAAGGTATAAGACCAAACCCTAGAAAAATAGAAGCAATTTCGAAATATCCCATTCCTAGAACGGCAAAAGAAATTAGATCTTTCTTAGGACTTTTAGGTTACTATAGGCGATTTATTAAAGATTTCGCGAAATTAACAAAACCTTTTACACAATGTTTGAAAAAAGATGAAAAAATAATACACAGCCCATCATTTGTAGAAGCTTTTGAAAAATGTAAAAATGTGTTAACCAACGATCCTGTTTTACAATACCCAGTACTTAGCCAAGGCCCTATTGGCAAGGATAAACCAATAGCTTACGGTTTGCGTACTCTAAACCCAGCAAAATTAAACAATTCCACCATAGAGAAAGAACTATTAAGTATAGTCCACTTTACGAAAACCTACAGACCGTACTTATTCGGACGTAAATTCACAATTGTAACTGACCATAAACCCCTCCAATGGTTGTTCAACTTAAAGGAGCCAAATTCGCGACTTGTCAGATGGCGGTTAAAATTAGAGGAATACAACTATACTATAGTGTATAAAAAAGGTAAAAATAACACAAACGCCGACGCACTATTACGAGTTGAAATCAACGCAGTAGAAACGGCATCAATAATAGGCAATACGGATGACCATGATGCAGACAAAATACTACACGACTTTACTGACAACGTAAATGATGAAATGATTAACGACTTGTTAAAACCAGCTAACACACCTTTAACCCCAGATCTCGAATCATTACAACAACTAGAAGACAGCCTATCCACTTTAACAAACACTGGCCCCTTGACCAGGTCAAAGACAAAAGCATTCATAATAAGCGACATACAACTAAAACCTCCTGTAGACAATACGGATATGCAAACCCAACACACTGTAAAGGGTCACCTTTTAAGAGGGAAAATAAAACCCTTATGAAAAATTAAACAATATATTACCAAACTTTAGGGTAAAAATATTATCTTAATAATTCGAAACAATAGCATGAGCCTTTCTCGGGTCGTAGGTTTACTACTTGCAAATACGTAAATGAGTTGGATGCAATGCACTTTAACACTAAAAACAAATATGCTCAAATTCAGCAATGAGTTAAACAATTTCCTTAAAATTAAAATGGTTATGGGTATGCATATTTTACCTTAACAAATGAATTATAAAATACTGTTTCTTTGTAAACAAAATTAAATGGTCAAATGTGCATACTTGTATAGAATGGCCAATCTGTACGAAAGAGATATTAAATATTAATCGAATATTAATCAAACCACAAATTAAATTATGTTATAAACAAATGCATTCCGCACCGGGAATGTACATACATATGTAGGTAGTTCAACAAATAGAACAAGACATACAATTTCGGAGTTGAAACAAAATAAAATACTGGCAAATATAGTTACATATTTCAGGAAGGTAGAATAAGGGAAAGCATTATCTTCTGGCTTTCACACTAAAATTTATTAAGCGGATTTTTATTTCACGCACTAAAAGCAGACGTAGAGACACGTTAACGTTGTATTAAAGATGATAACCTCGTACAGTTGGTTGATTGAGTAGGAATCGATGTGGCCAATTGGGGAAGAAAATTAAGTTTTACTTACAAGTTTTTCAGCGGAACACTTTTCACACACTGACTCTAAATAAATAGGATATCTCTATATCCTTAGAATACAATAACACCAAGCTATTCAACTTGTATACTCCGTGACTAAAATGTACTGAAGCCTTAGGCAGAATAATTTCTATCATCGATTGTCAATCGATTTTCGGGAACCACTTGTTGCTTCTTTCACCGTTCCTGCTGCAGTCCCGCTTAAAGCGTCTTTTTCCTACCTCCCTTCCTGGAGAGTGCGCGTTATCCACATACCTTCATAGACAGAACCGTCTTCAGGATAATAATGTAAGTTTAGTTCGGCAAGCATGCCGCATAAAGCATAAAAATAAAATGATTGCCTTCTGAAGAAAAAATGAACTGTTACAACACATCATTAGAAAACCCAATACTAACTATACCTATTTCTGAAAAATTCTTAAATTCCTTTAAGAATCAAATTATATTCGACGTCAGCAAAGACAGTGCCGGACCCTCAGTCCAAAGACACCCTGTATTTGACAAATATAGGATAACAGCAGTTTTACCCTCTTGTCAATTTAAAACACATTTAATTCACTTTATTAAATCTTTTCTAAAACCTAAAAACACCTACGGAATACTTTTCAAACATTTAAATACAATCCCTGATTTTTGTAAAATTATCAAAGAAACGTTCACACAAAATTCCTACAAATTAATCCAATCCAATCAATTCTTACTAGACATAATAAATAAAGACGAACAGCTAGAAAAAAATTAAATACCACCACGAAACGAAAACTACTCATAAAGGCATCAATGAAACTAAATTATCTTTACAAAAACACTATTGGCCAAATTTAATTGATGATGTAACTACCTACATTAATACTTGCAAACTATGTCAAGGACATTATGAACGTAGACCCAACAAAATTAAATTTACCCCTACACCTATTGGCGATTTACCACTAGAACACATATATGGACACATTTCAAATAGAAAAACAAAGATTTCTCACAATTATTGATAGCTTTTCTCGCTACGCACAGGCATATATTACAAATATCAATGCACCTGAAATTTTAGACTCATTCATATCCTTCATATCACACGTGGGTATACCTCACAAAATAACAGTCACGAGTTTAAAAATGACACATTTATTGAATTTTGCGACAAACATAAAATTCAATTACATTTCACTACACCCGCAAACCATACAGGTAACTCCCCAGTCGAGAGACTGCATAGTACTCTGTGATAGTATAAGAACACTACGTATTGAAGGTAACAAATCTCCTATTACGCAACTAATGAAATTAAGTATTTTAGGCTATAACAATGCAATTCATTCTG